>PVIC010002726.1:0-74733 GCA_004025085.1 Thryonomys swinderianus | reverse complement strand
TTTTGGCTTCCATTTTTCCTATCTGCCTGAGGAGGTTGTTAGAGGAATAAGACAGGGGCTGGGGATTTAGCTCAGTGGTTCTGGCATCTCTCTGGCAAGCACAAGGTCCCAAGTTCAATCCCTGGTACCACATACTACAATGCCATGCATGGTGGCTCATGCCTATAATCCCAGCTCTTGGGAGACAGAGGCAGGAGGATTGCTGTGAATTCGAGGCCAGCCTGTGCTACATAGGGAATTCAGGGCCAGCCTGATCTACAAAGCAAGACCCTGCCTGAAAAACAAAACAAAACAAACAAAAAAGGAATAAGACAAATTATGGAAAAGTGTTTTGAAAACTACAGATTGCTTTCTATACATAAGTACAAAATATATGAAACATTTTAAACCAGAAAAGTTCTTTTTTCCCTCACAAAGGATGGAAATCTGTCCAGAGAGCGAATCCTCGGTTTCTCAGTCAGAAAGCACCCACCAACAGAGGCTTGGTTACTGTGGGAGTGGTTGCTCCATTCTCTTCGAGTAGGGAAAACTACATAAAATATTTTAAGAGACTTAGGGGGTGGAGGGATGTGGGGTAGGTGGGGAATGAGAAAAAATGAGAATTAAATTGTATCATACGCTGATGCAAATTCCCAATATTGAGTGTGGTCATGATGTGTATATACAATGTACCAGTAAGGATTTTTTTTTTAAAAACCCACCTCCCTTGGGCAGAGAAAGCAGGGAAGCCAGGGGGTGTTAAGAGGTGATCGCCCTGGCAGGGAGAGGCTGTGAGAAGAGAGCCATGCTGGCCAGGACGGGAGAGGCACCTACTGTCTCTCTGACGTGTCATGGACGAACACAGGAACGCCGCTGTGTCCGTGCTCTTCCTCGTTGCTAACCAGCATCATAGCGTTATTATTTCCAGTTCTGATGGTGATCATGAAAATTAAAAAAAAAAAAAAACATTTGAACTGGAAAGTGCCTCGTAGGTTTGGTACAACCCCACCCATGTGCTGCTGTGGGAAACAGCCCAGAGAGAGGAGGAGTGGTTAGAAATACAAATCCATTCAGCCAGAAGCCATGAAGCACAGGTTCTGGGTCCATTTATTCTATCAGCTTCTTGGAGGCTGAGACAGGAGGACTGCTTGATCCCACGAGTTCCAACTAGCAACACAGTGAGACCCTGTCTCTACACAAAGACGTAAATGCTATGGGGATCACTGTTACACTATATTGTTTAGGGAATAGTGACACCAAAAAGTCTATTCATGTTTAGTGCAGATGCTATTTTTTCAAATCTCTCCCATCTGTGGTTGGTGAAATACAGAGGCAAAGCCCTCGGGTGTGTAGAGCTGACTGTCAGTTTCTGCTCCATCTCTGACATGAGACTTTTCTTCACGATCCCTCTCTCCCCTGATCTCGCTCATGACATTTCTGAGGCAATCAGAGAAACCTCTCTTGGTCCTTTCACTGAATCATGTGATTCTGTTCGTACAGACGCTCAGGAGCTCAGAGTGCAGAGCTGAGGTGAATTCCAGGGCTTGGGGGTCGCAGGTGATGATTATTTCAGCTACCTGATTGGTCTTTTGATTTGTAGGTTAGCAGAAAAGCCAGGTAAGAAATTCATAGAGAGAATATAATATTCATATACTTGTAGGATAAAATATCCACATGCATTCAGGACCTTCTTTTCTGGTACTGAACAGACACAATTAGGAAGCAGAGATTCCAGTGTGATCTCTTTTCTGGTGGAATCCAGCTATGGTGACTGCAGAATAATGGAGATCAAACAATATGGAAGAGACAAGGAGAGAAAAGAAAAGGGAAGAGAAGAAAAAAGAAAGGGAAGAAACAGAGAAAGAGAGACATGAGAAAGGGAATGGGGATGCACAGATTAGCCAACGGTCCAGTCAAAGTATCTCAGAGACGCTTGACCGGAGGACTGACGAAGTCATGGTGAGCAAGAGCCGGGATACACAGGTGGGGCCGGAAGAAAGGAAAGTGCTTGAGCTGGGGAGACGCAGGCAGAGTCAAGCCCAGTACAGGCAGCAATTTGCTTCTGGATGTTCACAGGCCAAAGGGGCAGGGTGGCTGCTTCCCGTGCATACAACTGACCGTGATTCTAGTCAACATGTGAATAACAGCACTGAGACCTACCAACACCCTTTCTGCAAGTCCTTTCTGAAAAGTGATGGTCACTTGTGCCTATGTGTGTGTTAAAACATGGCAATGTGTACTTAAATTTCGTGCACTGTCCTGGGTGTAAGTTATGCTTCAGTCCTATAACATTTTAGGAGGCGTGTTGAGGGCCTATCAGCATCTTAAAACAGCCCTGCTCCATCCAAGTTTCGAACCAGATCTCTAAGGCCCTAAGGTCCATGTTTTCCCTCATATTTTGTGCAGCCACTCGAAGAAGTATGCAGAGGAGAGACGTGTTATATTTTGTACACACATGAAGGAAATGAGAGAGCATGACACAGAAGAGCAGCAGTCGCCTGGCTATATAATCATTCGAGAGAAGTCTTAAAAGAATAATTGCTCACGATTTGCATTTTTCCACTAGATAATTGCATTATTTCACTAGATAATTTTAGCCTCCTGTGAAGCTAAAGATTAAGCATTAGCTCTATTTAATAAATGTGGAAAATAAAGTTTACAACTGATTCCTCAAAGCTGGAGGTATAATACTGGCTCTAGCTATCAAAATGAGCGCAGGAGCAGGGCGAACTTTCTACCCACACTTAAGATCCTTGTACTGGGTGCTGATTGGCCACTGTCCAGCCACTCAGGTTGGACCCTGTGGATTCCTGCCCTGAGAAGTCAGTGCCAGGGTCCATTTTTTTTTTTTTTTTTTGAGACAGGGCCTCGTTTTGTACTCCAGGCTGGCCCTGAGCTCACTGTGTAGCCCAGGCAAGCCTCGAACTCAGCAGTCCTCCTGCCTCTGCCTCCCGAGTGCTGGGATGACAGGCGTGAGCCACCACGCCCGGCAAGAGAACGTTTAAGAAACATCATCGGACTCATATTTGAATAGGCTGCTTCTGTCATCGGGTTAAATTAGAGTCAATCGTAAAACGCCTCAGAAGCTGTGATACATTTGTGCAAAAAGTCCCAATTATAAAACACGAGGGTTCAAAAGCTTCATAAATTTAAGTTCACTAAAAAGAGTCTCTTCTTTGTTAGAGGAATGCGGCACTGCATAAATTATTCTCTTAAAAAGCTTCTTAGCAAATAAAATACACAAAATACATAATAGTGTGAAAGGAGCATTCCTCCTGAAACGTGTGAAGCAGAATTGTTCCGGGCGTGCGAGCGTGTTTCAAATGAAAGTCTCGGCGAGATTCAGGTTTCCAAAGCGCCACAGTCACCGGGGCCACCAAAGGGCGGAGAGTCCGGAGGACACGCGCTGATTGCGGCCGCCCGGCACCCACACCCTGCCAGGCCCCGAGATCCGCGCGGGAACCCAGCGCCCAGGACGCACCGGGCCCCTGGAAAGTCTCCTTTATGTCCCGGGGTGCGAGGGCTCCCTGAAGGCGTCATTGCTCCAGTTTAAGCCAGTCGCCTATGAAGTGAGATTATTCCATTTACCCAAATTTAACATAGCTCCCCACTGATCCCCAGCTGCCGCACCCATTAGAGAAAGAAACGCGGGTCAGAAGTTTCTCAAAAGGACCTGGCCCCAAACGGAGCTTTTATCAACTAGCTGGTCACAACGAAAGCACCTCTTTTTGCAAACATTTAAGTTTATGTCCTTGTCTTCAGTTCTCCCAAAAGTTTGTCGTCAAATCGGGAGGAGGAAACGAGTCCCAGACACTAGTGAGAGAGGAAACCGCGTCCCGCCCCGCAGCGGGACGGACCGATTTCAGCCCCCGCCTGGGGAGAGGCAACTCCGGGGAGCCCCGCAGGAGCCCGCGGCGAGCGTGAAGGGATCGTTCAGTTGTTCGCCCGCGGGAGCCCAGGGCGGCCCCGGCGCGTGCTGAGCAGCGCGCGCTGTTTCTTTCCACGCTCGCTGTGTCTCTGCGCCAGCGCGTCTACCTGTCACGCCGCCGAGAAGTTGGGAAAGTCATCTGCACGGAGAACCCGGCGGGGACGCGGCCTCCGCCCGACTGGAAGAGGCCGGGGGGACCTGGGCCGCCCTGGCCCGCCGCCAACGCCCGGAGAGAAGCGCTAGGCCGGGCGCCCGCACGCCCCGCCGGTTCCCAACGCGCCGCCGCCCTACCTGCGTTCCGGAGCTTCCTGTTGCGGTACACGGACAGGATGACCAGCAGGTTGCCCACGACGTCCACCACCACGGTGACGAGCAGGGCGCAGGCGAGCGCGGAGGCCGGCACCGGGGCCCGGGTCTGCGCGCCCCCCGCGCCCGGCCGCGAGGCGTTGAGCGGCGCGCTGCCGTTGTCCCGCATGCCGGCTCCGCGCCGCCCCGGCCGCCCGCCGCCTTTATGGCTCCCCGCCGCCCGCCCGCGCCTTCGCGCCCATCCTGCGCCTCCGTCCCCTCCCCGCGGCCGGGGACCCCGGGTCTCCCCTCGCCGCGGCCACAGCGCCCCCGTGCGGGCCGCTCGGGCACCGCGAGCGCGCGGCCCTTCGCGGCAGGGACTGGGGCGCGTCCACCGGACGAGCCGGCCGCAGGGCGAACCCCACCTACCTTGGACCGAAGCAACTGCTCAGCACTGTGTGCCTCAGCTTTCTCACCTGCGAAATGGGAACAAAGCAGAACCGAATTCACCCGCTTCACGGCTAAGATGGGCTTTGGGGCTTTTTAGTCCGATTCCATATTGCACCTTCCTGGGCTGTACACTTCCCATAATAAAGTGAGGTGATAGAAGAGAAACGTAAAACTCGGCGTCCACAGAGGGTAGAAACGCTGTCACTAAAACACCGCTAGGCTGATGCAGATTTGCTAGCAACTGGCTTAACCAACTAGCTATGTGGACAGGCAAACAAAACACCCCGAGACCCACACAAGGGAACTTAAACACAGAAGGAGAAGTTATTTAGGGAAAGTTAAATAACTATGCTCTCCTGTAGAAAGCTTGAAAATATCATGGTCTCGGGATATTTGTTCTATGCCAGCTCCATAAAAATGCCATAGGACCTTAAAATTCTTTTATAAGAGTAAGAGGAGCATACTGAGGTGTAATATCAAGAGAGCAGAGAAAGACTAGAAAACGACTGATGTTAAAGGAAGAAACAGACGCAAAGCTTATGTGCGTAGCGGTGGGGTTGTACGGGGGGCAGGGGAATGGGGAAAATCAGAATCAAGGTACGTCATGTACAGGTACAGATTCTCAATCAGGAATGTGATCATAATGTATTCCTAGTACCAATACATTCTATTTATTTTTAAAAAGAAGGAAAGAAATCAAACACACAAGATTGCATACTACATGGTGCCTCTCATATGGGAAACCCAAAATATAAGTAAAAGACACGTAACAGAAAGTAGGAAAATCCTTTCCAAATGGGAAGCAGGACAAGAGATATAAGGAGGAAAGGCAATGGGGACTGGAAAAAAGAATTGAGAAAATAAAAGGAAATGGCGCTTTTGTAAATGAGACCAAGAGGAGGGGGGGGCAGTAGGGGAGAGAAAAATTGAGATGTATTCTGCACGTGCACATACTCCCCCAAAGAAATGTAATTATTATGTACTGGCAACGTGTACTAATAAAATTTTTTAAATATGTTGAATAATAGAAAGTGTAGAAGAAAGCATTTGAATGTGTGTAAGAGAAGTGTGACCTACTAATACTAAAATGCACAACTAAGATTAAAATAAGTAAAACACTGTAGATATGAGAAAGTTACCGTTTCAGATTAGTGGCAGGAGCACTAGATTATTAAAACCGAGGTGCAGTTAAAGACAGTGTAGGGAAAAGTTGTATAACCTTGGTGCGGAGAACACACACCCAGTGTATTATCGCTCCGCCTTAAAAAGGAGCTCCTGCCATTCGCCGTGTCAGAGGTGAATTTGGAGGACACCACGGCAAGTGACATAAGTCACATACAGAAAGAAAAGTGCTAATAATCTTACTTATAGGTGGACTTGAAACCAATTTTTTTTTTTTTTTTTTGAGACAGGGTCTCACTTTGTACTTCAGGCTGGCCCTGAGCTCACTCTGTAGCCCAGGCAAGCCTGGAATTTAGCAGTCCTCCTGCGTCTGCCTCCTGAGTGCTGGGGTTAAGGGCGTGAGCCACCGCGCCCGGCACTGCGGTATGTGGTATTGATTGGTGGTGGGCGGGAGTCACCACGCCCAGCATTGTATGTGGTTACTGGGATCGAACTCAGGGCCTTGCGCTTGCAAGGCAGGCGCTGGAACCACTGAGCTAAATCTCCGGCCTGAAACCAATTTTTAAAAACCCTCAAATATACAAAAGCAGAGAGTAGAAAAGTAGTTTCTGGGGTGGAGGAATGGAAGGAAAAGGCTATGTACGTCAAAGGATATGAAGTTTCAGTGAAGTGAGACAAATACGCCTAGAGAGATCTAATGTTTAGCATGAAGACTATCGTCAATATTATTGCTTTATGCACCAGACATTTATGAAGACAGTAGACAGTAGGTACTTTCACTGAACGCACATACATGTATGGACACACATACACACACGGAAGGTCAACTGTGTGAGATGATATGTTGACTTGCTTGACAGCGGTAATCTACCATTGCACTATTTATAACAAAGTATCATGTGCACTTTAAATATAGGACTTTAAAAGTATACTTCCACTTGAAAGGAGAAAAATACCCATTTAAGGTAGCAATTTTAAAAACACCAATCAGAAAATAAGAACATTATTTAAAAGTGTCCGCAATTCCAATTTGTGGGTAAGCTAACATTTCATGTTTGGCAAAAACTGCGATTGTGTTTCTAGGGCCTGGACAGGCACACGGGAGGCTGGCTTCTCCTCTGGTAGACCATTTGTCACTTTTCCTGTATTCTCTCCACTTTATTCTAAAGCTATAAGGATCATAAACAGTAAAACGAACTGAAGTAACAGTCATTAGACCTTTTACCCCGTGGGATAATTGGATAATGGGTGCACTTCAGAAAAACTGAGTTCATATTTATCATCATTTCTATGTAGACCATGCGCTTTTAGCACTTCCCGGGGTGGATTTGCTCTCATGACATTTCCATTTACACACGACACACATTTTCTCTCTTTTCATGTCTGGCATCATGTAAAGTGCAGCCTCTTAGTGTCCACGCTCTGTAACAACACAGGGACAAGTGCGTTAATCACCTGAGCGTTCACCTGGGTTGAAGAAAACACTCGCCGCTCTGTTCAAGTGGCTTATTCTATTTTCATCAGAGGCACTAAACTGCCAGTGAGAAAATTAAGTTGTGCCAAACGGCTCTCCTCTCCACTGGCGCCCTACCGCAACGGAGCCTACTGCCCCTGACGAGGAGCAATCCGCAATCGGGCGGAGCACCGTCTGCAGACAAAAGCGCAGCCCACGCCAGCCTTCAGAAAGTCACCCACCAGGCTGGGCAGAGCGACTTCCGCAGGCTTCGTTTCCATTCTCACCTCGAGTCAGGGGAGAGGGGAGGGGAGGGGAGGGGGGCGTGGGCCCGACGCCGCTGACTGGAGGCAGAGGCCACTGGGATCTGTTTAATGTTCTTGAAATTTAATAGATAATAATCTCAGACTTCCATTTCTGCAAGTCCCTGAAAGCTGCATCAAAATTATGGCCAAGCCGGGCGTGGTGGCTCACGCCTGTCATCCCAGCACTCGGGTGGCAGAGACAGGAGGATTGCTGAGTTCGAGGCTTGCCTGGGCTACATAGTGAGCTCAGGGCCAGCCTGAACTACAAAGCGAGACCCTGTCTCAAAAAAAAAAAAAAAAAAATTATGGCCAACTTTACCAAGATGACCAAGAATTTTTCTAAGAAATTTTTTTCTTAGAAATAAATTCACAGGAAGAGACAGGAGGGCAGGGTTTTGCAGAGCTCTCTAGAGCAGAGCTTCCTTCTGAGGAGACGGCCCTTTGGCTCTCTGATCAGCCAGGGCCGCGTGGCAGCCGGGGCTTCCGGGCTACAGGATCCTTGTGTGTCCGGACCATTGTGCAATAAAAGTACTATTGTTTTCCGCACGTGCTGAAGCGTGGAAAGCGCAGGAAGAAGAGCCGTCATAGCACTGTCCCAGCAGAAAGCAAGATCCGTGTTAAAGAAATCTTGGAATATGGCCCATCAAAGGCCCGTAGTTTATGGTAATGGGGTTCTGAAATTTTGTGATAGTACACGAAATACTCTGAAAACAAATCAGCTACGTATCTGGAAATCTGTCCTTAAGAGCCACAAAATATGCAAAGATGTTAAAGCTGAAATTGGTGTGAAAATTGACAATTTAAATGAACAATAATAAGGAAATAGCCAAGTTTTGATTGTTGCTAAGAAATATTACGCAGCTCTTTAAAATGACATATTTCATAAAAAGAATCACACACTTTAAGAAGAGTTTCAAAACTTGCATAAATTTAAGGTTGAAGTTGGATACAAGATGCAAATTTTGCAAAACACAGATAATACAATCAGAAGATAAAACCAGATTAAACACAAAAATGACAGTTTTTTCTAAATATTTTAAATATATTTACTATTCTAAGCCAAAAACTAAATTTAAAAGATAATTTTAAGGATGGAAATTTTGAATATTGTATTGAGTTCCAGATTTTTTTTTTTTTTTGAGACAGGGTCTATCTTTGTAGTTCAGGCTGGCCCTGAGCTCACTGTGAAGCCCAGGCAAGCCTCGAACTCAGCAATCCTCCTGCCTCTGCTTCCTGAGTACTGGGATTACAGGCATGAGCCACCACACCTGGTTGAATTCCAGAAATCTTAATTAGTGTATGAAGTGATTGGTTTCTATTCTACAGACTTGCAAATTACATGTTTAGAAATACAGTACAAATATCTATTTTTAAAAGTTATATAAAATGTATTTAAAATATTTTCTTTACATGCAAGTGAATGACCAAAAGAAAAAAAAAAAACTGCCTGTTCCAATGCTGCTTATTGGTGATTTGAATGGGAAGAACCACATATAACCAAGAATCCATCCTGAAAGCTGAAAGGAAATGTTTGAATCCATGAGCCTTTCTGTACAGTCCACTTTCAAGCTAGTTCTGGATCAATCTCTGGAAACACAGATGTTAAAAGACAGTAGGGGTTGAAAGCTGGTATTTTCTTCCCTTTTGCAGATTTTCCCCCCTCACTTATTAATGTAAGATTGAGGGCTGGAGTTGTGGCTCAGTGACACAGCAATTGGCTAGAATGCAAGAGGTCCTACGTTCAACCCCCAGCACCCCCAAAATAAGTACAAGTAACAGGAATTGAATATATTTAGGTGTATAATGTAATGAGTTCATGTACCTTGTGAAACAATCATCAGAATCTAATTAACCCATCTATCTCCTCACACGGTTAACTTCCGTGTGTGTGTGTGTGTGTGTATGTGTGTGTCTATGATAAGAACACTTAGGATCTACTTTCTTAGCAAACTTTCACTATATATTACAATTAACTATAGTCACTACTAAGTACAGTCACTCCAAGATGACTATGTTGTCTTCAGTGTGTCATTTTATAACAGATTTTGCAGCCTTTGATTGTTAATTCAATTTCCCTAAAGATTAAAGAGAAAAGTAAGACTCATAAATGTTCATATGTAGATGTTTTAAAACCCGTACATGCCTTTCCAAGTTTCTTTGAATTCTTATAAGAAACCAAGAAGACAGAGCCCAGGCCAAAGTGCCCCCTGGTAGCACTTGGCACACAGTAAAGACTCAGGGAGTATTTGTTAGGTGAGTGGACGCATCAATGCATCGGCAGGTCCTTCACTGAGGCACACTTCCCGGTGATACGAAGGACAACTCTGCTTCAACAATATTCTTGGTTTAATTTTCTCTGACATCACTAAGCAGTCGGGCACCCAGTGATGAAGTCATTACAGTCTACGAGCTGCTCCCTCCAGCTCTTGAAAGCTCTTTGGAAGTAGGAAGACCCAAGGTGCCATGCAGTGAACTTCAGGAACGGCCCCCTTCTCAAAGCAGTCCTCCTCCGTCCTCCTCCGTCCTCCTTCGCGGGTGCTGACACGCAGACCACCAGCGTCCTCTTCTGTGCTCTCGGTTCTGCTGCCTTCTGCTTGCCAGGAATATCTTTCTCCTTTTAGCTGGAGACAGCACGACTAATCCCCCCATCTTGATACTGATGTAGATTGCTCTTTGCCATTATATCTGCAGCATCTTAAAGCCAAGCAGATAACATTAGAGGTGATGTTGGCTCCTTGGCTTATTTGCCATGTTGCCCTACGTGGTACCAGTCACAAAAAGAACTCAAATAGTCAAACTTTCTCCTAACCCCTATTGATACCTTACCAGCAGATACCAGTGTTAAAAGAAGCAAAATTCTATGACCGTACATTATGGCCATTCTAGGCAGTGATTTCATATACCTCAATCCAGTATTCTGTGAAGAGTAACTAAACACGGTGAAGTCTTATTATCCACACCTACCGTGCGTGTTCTCATGCCCCTCCTCCAAACGCCAGCTTTTGGAGTGAAATCCCCATTTCTCAGGTGAATGCTTACTTTCTCTGGGATGGTACAACAAAATTTAAGTGGCATCTACTTCCACACCTTTAAAGACAGCCTTCCAAAAAGCTAATGCAACCTCTGGGATGGCACCTCACATCTCTGGGCATTAGAAAAACATTTAATTTTCAGCAAGTTACTGATGGCCACCCACACCATATCATAAAAATGACTGTGGTAAAACAATCATCTATAATGAGTATTCTTCCCATCAGGCAGACAAAATATATATTCAAAAACCCACCAAAATTTAATATTTTTAGGAGGTAGAATTAGCAAAAGTAATTTAAATACAAATAGAAACTAGCAAATTCGGGTGTGTAGTAGCATTTCTTCTAATAGGTTCTAACCCATAAATGTCTTGTATTTAAAATTGAACCATAATTTCCAAGTGGAAAAGATAAAGATTGTGATGAGTAGGATACTGTCTTCAAATGCAGTGTGTGTATCAGAGGGAAGCCAGATGACAAATTATACCAGGTGTGGTGGCTCACACCTGTAATCCCAGCACTTGAGAGGCAGAGGCAGGAGGATTGCTGAGAGTTCAAGGCTAAACTGGGCTACAAAGTCTGAAATACAAAGGGGGACCCTGTCTCAAAACAAAACAAACAAGAAAAACAAAAACAAAAACAAAAATCCCGGCAGATGAAAAATGCTATTAGGGTCCGAAAACACTAAAGCAACTTTGAAATTTTCAAAGGCACCTGAGTTTTCCATGGAAATTGGTTTGTTTGTTTTAGGCTGGAGACTGGGATTTAGGCCTGGGATGGTGCTCTTTCATTAGCTACACGCCCAACCTTCTAGGGGAAGTTTAGATGGAGTCAGAGGGATTTGGGGAAACAGAACTAGCGATTAATTCTCTGCAATACCTTGGATTCTTCTGTAGTAAAAGTGTTCTGTGCTGATTTAGACAGACTATACCAAAAGAATGGTTTTAAGAACAACTTTGTTAACAACAACAACATAAAAATTTGTAAACCAGGCGTGGTGGCTCAGGTTTGTAATCCCAGGATTTGGGAGGCAGAGGCAGGAGGATTGCTGAGTTCAAGGTTTAGCTGGGCTACATAGTGAGCTCAGGGCCAGCCTGAACTACAAGGTGAGACCCTGTCTCAAAAAAAAAAAAAAAAAAAAAGACTTTGTGAGTCAAAACAAACCTCTCCTTTAAGATGTCTATGTCAGCTAAATTGAAAGTTGTTTAGATACTTCCAGTGAGCTCAAAAAAGGCTGTTATTTTTTAAAACTAAAATACAATGCAAATAATTTTCAGTTTAAATTGAAGTCTGTATAATATTTTAAAAAGTCAAATCTTGCCAAAATTCAAAACTCCCTTATGGATAAAAGACGTGAAACAATAGATTGTGCTAATTGTGATAATGGAATTCAAAGATAGGCTCTGGGGGAACAGTACAACTATGAGTGTTGAGTGTGGATGTGACTTGGGAATGTGATGAGAATTTCAATAATTAGATAAATAATCAGCTATCTTGGTTAATCAAAAGGAAATATTTGCTACACCAGCTGAGACACCTGAGTTCATCAAGTGATAATACAAAGGACAGACTAGACTCTTTCAAGTCAGAGTTGGGAGGAATGATGGAGTATTTCAACTTCCCTGCTCTGAGAAGATCCAAATAAAGAAGCAGCTGTCAAAGAAGAGAGGATAACTATGCAAAAAGAAGGAATGTCCCGGAGTCAGCAGGAAACTGGAGACTCAGTTCTGCAATCCTAAGACCTGAACTCAGCAAGGACCATGGGAGATTCCCGAGCGCCCCGTCTCCTAAGACCTCCCCATCCAGCTGATGACTTGACTCTAGACTGAGCAGCTGACGACTGGACTCTAGACTAGCACGCCATGCCTGAGCTTCTGAGTTACAGAAATAGAAGAATGAATAGGGACTATTTTCAGCCATCCTATTTATATCAATTTGTTATAGTGCAGTAGAAAATCGATATCCCAGCGTTCTTCCAATTAGTAGAAACCAATGATTTAGAGCAGACTTCAGATTTAAAGTTGAAGATGGCAGAGTGTTGTGCTTCGGCTCCCTCTTTCCTTGAAAAACAATCCAACAACAAGACTAAGTAAATAATACTAAAACATGATTTTAAAGAAAACCAGTCAAAAACAGGAAAGGGAAAAGAGTTAAAAAGCATCTCCGTTTTTGATGCAACCAAGGAAATATTAACTTTAAGATTAAATGTATCTAGGAGGATAGGCAGCAAGTAGAGGAATAAGAAATCATGTCTTAGCAAAGAAGGACATCAGCCTAAGAAGGCAATAGTGAGAAGACAACTCATTCTGTATAGAGGAATGTGATAGATGCGGTGTCTGTTTCTGTACCTGTTGTGACGGTTAATCTTTTTTTTTTTTTTTTGAGACAGGGTGTCACTTTGTAGTTCAGGCTGGCCCTGAGCTCACTATGTAGCCCAGGCAAGCCTCCAACTCAGCAATCCTCCTGTCTCTGCCTCCCGAGTGCTGGAATTACAGGCGTGAGCCACCACGCCCAGCGTTGTGTGTGGTTACCAGGGATTGAACTCAGGACCTTTCGCTTGTGAGGCAGGCACTGGAACCACTGAGCTAAATCTCCGGCCCGTGACGGTTAATCTTGATTGTCAACTTCATAGGCTCAGAGAACCTAGATTAGCATAGTGCACTTCCAGGTGTGACCGGGTGGGGGTGGGGTGGGGGCTTGTGAACTATATCCGGTCCCTGTCTCTTGCCCTTAAGTTTTTCCTCTGCTCCGTGCTTCCAGCACACCACGAAGCGTGTGGACTTTCTTCCGCGAGGCCCTTTCACCATGATGTTTCTACCTTGGAACGGAGCCAGCCAACCACTGACTGAAACCTCAAAATTGTGAGTCAAAATAAATCTCTCTTCCTTTAAATTATCTACATCAGGCAATTTGCCCCCGCAGTGAGTATTCAGGTGGCTGGACCCCAGATTCTCAGTGGCCTCCTGGGAAGATTCAGAGACTCAAGTAGGAAAGGCAGCAGCACCATCCGGCGACTAAGTGAATGATAAAATCCTCAGTCTCCTTGGCTTCCCAGCCTCAAAGAAAGAGCAGCCGTATTTCAGGAGCCGGAAAGAGAAGGTCCCTCTTCTAGAGAAACCGGGACTCTTCAAAGGAAAGACCTACAGAAAAGTGACAAAGCAAGCTGACCGCCCTTAGGACGTGCAAGGAGCACCGGGAGTTAACAGGCCCTCGCTGCGGCTTTCAGGCGGCTCAAGGATGGCATTAAATGGAGAGAAAGGAAACGAAGGTGGATCGAGGCGTTTGGTATTTACAGGCAGCTCCAGGAGACTGAGCCAAACTGGCAGGTTCGGGGCTGAATGCGGTGAGGAGGCCACGGATCAGCCCCAGGGGGCGATTTGAGAGTCTGCGGCCGGAAGTAACCCAGAAATAGCGGCATTTAAATAGGACGAGACGGGCAGACAGACAGAGCGCGCTGCACGGAGGCGGTGCCCTGTGGGGAGAGAGGAAGCCCTTCGGAGGGCCGAGGGGATCCTGCACACTCCCGGAGCGCAGGCCGCGACCGTTCGCAGCCCCAGGGGAGCGGGAGCTGCGCCCACGCAGCGGACTCGGGCTGCCGCCTCGGGGAGCGGTCTGAGAAGCGCCTCGTCTGGACTGCAGGGCGAACTAGGAGCCCTGGTGTTCTGTTTCCTCGACACCTGCTTCTCTGCAGTGATTCAGCGGGCGCCCATGCTGAGAATCAGTTCGAGCCCGGGAAACCGACTGTGACACACCTCCACCAAGAACTGCTGGCAGGAGAAAACGCCATCTGCCCGGCGGAGGGCCGTGGGGCCAGACGGGCAGTGAAGCGTGTTGCCGCTTCAGAGCTCCGTGAGCACCAGCGAGGCAGCTGTGTGTGCACCACGGGCCTGGGGCGGAGGGAGCCACAGCGGGAAGCGATGGGCGGCGGTGCCCACGGTGCTGCGGCCCGGGCAGAGGCAGTGGAGCCGCCCGTCCCTCGCCCAGAGGCACTCGGAGTAGGGTGGTTTGGACACGGCACGCCCGCAGACCGTGAACTAAGGGTCTCTAGCCCTGGGTGGTGACAGTTTAGCTTGTCAGTCTCGGACCAGCTGGCGGCCTAACCCAGTAGCCCTCCTGCGTAGGCCGGGGTCGCGCAGGCGTGGCCCCGGCACGCTCCTCTGGCGCGCAGCCCCTCCCCCCCCAAGCACTGGTCCCCCGCTAAGTCACTTTTGCTCTCCCATCTCCTCCCGCCACGATGTTCCCCTCCTTTCAGAGGACTGTATCCTCTGAAATGTTAAGTCAAATGCCTCTTTTACATTATAAGTGTCCTAAGATTAGAAGCTCGGAAGTAAAGGAGGGATAGAAAAAAACTGATGGTAACGGAAAGAAAGGAAATAAAGCATATGTACATGGGGTAAGGTTATAGGGAGGGCAGGGGAAAGGGAAAAAATGAGAAACAAGATGTGTCACGTAGAGGTACTAACTCTCAATGTTCAGTGTGATCATAATGTATATATAAAATGTACCAATACAATCAATTTAAAAATACTTGGTGTCAAGTAATTTGTCCTGACAATAAAAAAACAAAAACCTACTAAATACGGGTACAAAAACCTACTAAATATGAGTACTGCCACAGACTTGGCTCTCATTGGCCGGCTGGGGTATAAGCTGCCTAGTGCTCTAATCAGTTCGGCCTATTTGAGCTCAAACTGAGAAGCAACATTCTGGAGTGTAGCAGCTTCTCACAACTAATACCAGCGTGCTACAAACATACCTCTATGCTCACGTTTATCATGATACAATTTAGAACAGCCAAACTATGAAACCTAGCTGCTTGCTTGTCAACTAACGAATGCATAATAAAAATGTTACATATATACAGTGGAGTATTATTTGGTCGTAAAGAAGGAAATCATGTCATTTATAAAATGGATGGAAATAGACAGCATCAGGTCAAGTAACATAGTTCAGACTCAGACAAGTATGTTTACTTTTGTATTTAGACTCTAGAAAAAATTTTAAAATGTGACATAAAAGTAGAAGACTGATCTCAGGAACAGAATCAAGGTCAAGTAGGAGTTGATAATAGGGGATAGAAATCATCAATGTATTTTATGCCATGTAGGAATATGTTAAAATGAAACCCAATGTTCTGTATGTAATATACAGTAGTAAAAATGTAAATAATATGTAAATATATATGTGAAATTTTAATGTGAAAATGATTTCAAGATCAGTCCAAACTGTTTTTAAAATGCTCAAGAAAGCAAATTAAAAGTACTACAAGAAAAATGAGATACTACAGATCTAAAGAGAAAGAGCTGCCTATGTTGTAAACAATTAGAATAAGACCTAACTAGTAAATATTAAAAATGTTACATGAAATGTCAAGCTTAG
Organism: Thryonomys swinderianus; assembly: GCA_004025085.1. Lineage (NCBI taxonomy): Eukaryota > Metazoa > Chordata > Mammalia > Rodentia > Thryonomyidae > Thryonomys > Thryonomys swinderianus. The sequence continues at coordinate 58,800 of PVIC010002726.1, read as the reverse complement.
CAAAATAAGTGGAAGACAAAAATGGAAAGGAGTTGTTATAAGTAAAACACAAAGACCAAGATGGTTCATAGGAATTTAACCCGAAAACAGGATCCATTTGACAAGTTAAATAGCCTATGAGTGTCAGAGAGAAAACAGAATACAGAGGACATACAACTACCAAAGAAACAATACAAGAATATTCTCCAAAGTATGGATTTTCATAACAAAAGCAGAGCACCAATATAATGAAGAAGAAAATGGCCACACCAAGATACATTACTGGGAATCTCACAAGGCTGGAGAGAGAAAAAAAAATGTCCTAACAAGAATATTACAAAAGATCTGTAAAGGAGATCAGGTCACAAATAATAGGCTGGGACTAGGAATGAGCAACCCTATGATAACATTCGAAGCTAGAGAAGAGAGCCATTCAGCAACTTTACAATTTTGAGGAACATTTACCTAAAAACCAGACAGATATAACCAATCTATCCATCAAATATTGTAGTAAGCAAAAATATTTTAGAAAGAAAATATAAAGAATACAAAAATTAACCCTCAGAAAATAATTAGAATATGCTCTATAAAAACGAAAGTTAAGCCAAGGAAAAGAACAGAGTCCGGGGTAAGGAGAACATTTGGGATGAAAACAAAGGAAAGATTCCAGAACAACTATAGACGTCGAAGGGAGCAACAGATTGGCATCAGGTAGAAGGGCTTTATGAGGCCCAGGGCCAAGACAAAAAGGAACTGGCAGATTTTCTATTTGTTTTGACAGTGTACAAAGAGGCATTTATATGAGCCATACTTGACTTTTTTTCTCTTTCTCTTCCTAATCCTAGCTTAGAGCTTCTGTAAAGAATATTCTGCATAGCTCTAACTCAACTCCTCTGCCTGAAATTCACATTTCTCAGTTATATACCTCCCCCGATCAAATGCAAAGGCCAGCCACGAAGGCTCTCCCAAAACGTTCACCGTCTTCCCATCCCCCACCCGTTTCTCAAATTCAAAATCCTCTCCTTTGTATTTATTACTTTCTACTATCGCATATATTTATCAATCACCAACTTGCCCCAACACATGTAAGCTCCAAGAAGGCAGAGAAATTTTGTCTGTCTGTTTGAACAGGACGATATGTAGAGACCAAAATGACTTTTTAAACGAGTAGTCAAAGTTTAAAAAACTATCAGGAAAATTAAAATGAGGTCAACTGAGTAAGATGTGGAAGTTGCAAAGTAATCAGAAATAAACATACGCTGCTTGGCTCAGAGAATACCTAAACATAATTAAAATAATCAAAATACTATGTGGGTTACTCTGAAATGCTGTAGCTAATGAAAAGACAATGGAAGCTTGATCTCCTTAAGATATCACAGTCAGGTAATTTCTAAGTTCAGTGACTCAAGAAATGATAATATTGTATCTACTTTGGGAAATAATGAAGAATAAGAAAAAAAACCTTAAGAAGTTGTAAGTGATAATAGTAGAGTTTGTGAGACTATTTTGTTATACAAGGCAACTGTTTTTATATATACACATTTGATAAAAATATTCACCCAAAAATTTAAGTTTTATGAAAGTTTCATTGTTGAAAATTCATATCACAGTAACGTATCAGCTCTCCATGAATACTTGATGCATGAGTGGGCAGATGTTAAGTGTATAAAGACACACACAGAAAGTAGTTTATATTTCACATGAAAACACAGTATATGTTTTTTGACAACAGAAAGATAAAATGCTGTATAATGACTGCTTTATATAAATCATCAGCAAAAAATGAAAAACACAGATACTTTTAAATTATAGCTTATATTGACAGATTTAAAACATAAAGGAGAAATATCTTCAAGTTTCAGGTGGAAAATATTTATTATTGTGAGTTACATTTTAAAAGCCAACTACTGCCACCTAGTGACTACATGTGTAAGTACGGCCCGACTGGTAACTGGAAAGTGGTTTTTCACACAAGCCACGAAGGCGAAGAGACCTGGGTGCATCCTTCCATCTCCACTCACCAGCTAAATCCTGAACAGGGGCATCAATGCAAAGGAGAAAGAGGCAGCAAAGCTAAAGTATTTTATTAATAATTTATTGTCAGTAAGAAAGATCGGCTAATGGTAGTTTTCAGTAAAAACCTTTACAAGACCATTGCATCACAAATATACAGACACTATAAAAACTGTGTCGCGGTGGTTTCGGGTCTAAACAGGTATGCAGAAGGTCCCCATTACACTTTCCAATCATGAAAAATGTTTATCACTCTAAAATACAGCAACCCACTTAAGACGTGTGCATGTATCAGATCTTCCCTCTTCCTATGGGTACAGCTAGAAAGAAACGATTATACTGAAATGAGGCGTTAACGAAATGTCATACTTCAGTGGGAAAGAACATATAGTGAAACCCTGGTTACATTAAAATCAGGGTGCTAGGTCATGACACTAACACCACCCAAATCCAGCGGAAAACAAACGCACAAGGTATCTTTGACAATCTAGTTAAAACTATGAAGAATCAAATCTGTACATAAAATTTACAAAAAAAAGACAGAAAAATTAAAATAATCAAATCTATATAAATACATAAATCATGCTAACAAGATGATAGGACTGATTTTTGTTTCATTATTTTAACACAGACAAATGTAAATACAAAAAGATGTTGAGAAATGCCACAGCCAATGAGAAGCTCACGCAGGTACAGTAGGTTAGGACGCTGGAAATGGCTAACATTATCAAGAGGCGCGGGATTCGGTGCAGCCAGGCCTGACCGAGCTCACCGAAAGAAGCGCGTTAAGAACTGCTGCAGATTATTGGTATCATCTCTAGGTTCGTTAAAGTCCAGGCACTTGGGGGGGGTCTGAGCGTCAGACTTCCGTATGTTGCTGGGAATCCAGGGGAGGGATTGTCACTTCGTCAAAGTGGCCATCGTCTCCACTCTCATAGTCACTCATCATGACCTCAGACTCCGCTTCACAGCACGCTGACACATCCGAGCAGGAAGCTGTGGAAGCGTACACAGACATGGGCATGTTTTCTACAGTGGGCGCGTCAAAGTTTCTCTGATACCCTGGAGGGTAAGGGGCGTAAGGTTCTCTACAAGTACTATTCTCACCAGTGCCTCTTTTTTGAGGTTCAGACATATCAACTGGATAGAAATTGGGCAGATACTGATTCAAGTTGAACCTCTGCCGACTTCTGGATGAAGACCCCAAGCTACCTGCAGCAGGCATGTCTCTAGGCGGGTGTATGGACTCGAACTGATCGCTGAATTCTGGAGGCAGCGGTGGCAGCTCGTCGGGCGCAGGGAAGTCTTCTGGCGGTGGTGGGAAGTCACTTTCAATGTCATAGCCTCCAGGGTAATAGTCAGTATCGAGGGCGTTTGGATCTGCTGAGTACAGGGGAGTGTGCTCGTCAATCACCTCGTAATTGGGGAACTCCTGTATGTCTGGGAGGGGGACACTTGGCATCCAGTCCGATGTGTCCCAGTGGTACCCTGGGTGGGAAGAGAACAAGAGATTTCAGTGGGTTAGCCTAAACTTTTGTGCCTTGGAAAAAAGAGTTCAGTGTATCAGAGACGCAAAGATGCACATATGCTTTGTTCAAAGCTCATCACTTTGGAACTTAACAGCTTCAGTACACACCTACTATTTAAAGAGAGCAAGAGCTCCAACAGAAGCGCTCTGCAGCATCTAAATTACGTGCACTTTTCTATGGGCAATTCCAATTACCCGCTCACATTTCCTTCTGTCACTTACAACTCACTACGTTATATGAAGAAGTATGAGTTGCACCTGAAGACATTCAGTAAGTTAGTAAATTTAGTCCTTTCAGAAAGGAGGAGTCTAGTGAGTAAAATCTCATAGACGATGCTTGATCTGTACTTGATGTGTCATTGAATAAAATACTAGTCAACGCAACTTGTTAAAGTAATCCTGAACATGTTAAAATTTAGAAAATAAACTTTTTATGACAATGTAGTAATAATGCAATATTAAAAGTGGCACTGTTTCCTTTATTTAAAAATTAGAAACACTTAGACTAATAAATATTAATACAAATATTTTAAAGGCAAGCCGAAAAGGTAGTTCAAATTGTAGAAAAGGGAATGTAATTTAGGTGCTGTATACAGCTTCTGTTGGAACTAAGTCGTTTAATTTCTCAAATAATAAATTATCTTTAGACCGGTATGTTTCAAAGCATGCTTCCAAGTCAAGCAAAATACAACCAAACAAGTGTTGGGAAAAAAAAGTTTTTGATAGACTATAACAATCTATTTTAAAAAGGATCAAGGATCATTTTAGATTGTGTCAATATTGTTTAAAAAAAACCTCCCAATTTCAGGACAGTTTTTTTTTTTTTCCTTTTTTCCTTTTTAGGGTTTTAAAAATTCTCCGGCAGGCAGGAAAAGGTTAGGTGAGATGTGCTTCGAATGCAGTGCCCGAGAACCAGGGACTTGTCTGCTACTGCAAACGCTAAGTGACTGAGCGAAGCAAGTGAGCGCCGAGGGCGAGTCATGCCTACACGTTTAGTGATTATCAATGAACAACTGGCATGCAGAAGTCACCTCTTGATTTGCTGAGGTCGGGAGCAGCCAAAGATTCTTTTGGTGGCAGAGTAGAAAGAAAAGAAAACATCGATAATTAAAACAGACAGCTGAAAGGCAACAAAGGTAAGCACACAGTACAATGTAAACTCTTTGTAAAGGCCCGACCAGCCCTACAGGTCGTCTCTTTGCTATTCTCTATAAAGTTCCCACGGGCTGAGACTGACACAACACACACTCGATGGGGTCTGGAACCACAGGACACAGATGAGTGCTGAGGAAGTACACGCTTGGGAAGGACACTGAAATACTGTATTTTCCTTGCTTCTGACGACCTAAGCCTGAAAGCAGACTTTTCTTAGCACTAATTAAAGTCTACAAGCTCTAACAAATTCATCAAGTTTCTTGGGTGATAGATAATTCCAACACAAAATGTAAACATACTTTACAGCACATCCATACTTTCAGCAGTACAAACTTGGACACTTGCAGATAATTGAAAGCCGAACAGCCCTGCAGCCCTAGCCCCTTTGAATGTGACTGTGTATCTGCAGCTAACGTCTCCCTAGGGAGACCAGGAGTCACACTGCTTCCTCTCCCCGCATCTATCACTAAACTTTCAGGGCTCTCATTTACATATAGAACTCGGTATACTATGTCAGAGGAAGCGCATGTAAATCTCAAGGTCATGGGCACTTATGCAGGCTCACCTTCAGGCTCTCTCTTTGAAGGTGAAAATCTCACAGTTGTCACGAGCATTAAACCAGACAGATGCAGGGCAAACACTCTTAGGTGCTACTGATACTTGTAAAAGTAGTAATTATGAAATATAGGCATGTTAGTGATTTTTTTAAAATAAAGGCAATGCCGTTTATGCAATCTACAATGTTCTTAAAAAACTCATATAATGAACTGATTTGAAAGAAAGAGTATGACTGCTATCTCTTTTAAGAACTTAAAAAAAAGACCTATGGTCTTAAAAATGAATAAATTAGTATTTCAGAAACATCTGTAGAATTTTTCTTAGTGAAGAAAAAAGTAGTATTTCTTTAAAAGTGAGGACTGATAACTTTTTACTAAACAGGTAGTTGGTGACCTTGAAATTTAAACTAGCTTTCAATTTTAAATTTGATTTACACTTCCTAGATATGAAAATCATTTTTCCTCAGGAAACACTAGAATGAAGGAACTGTTTAAATTCTACTCTTCGAAACTCTAATCAATATTTAAAATCCTAGAATGTCATCATGTTGAAATTCAACTTCACCAGTACATAAAAACAGCCTTCTAATTAAGAAAAAGTATGGTACTTCTTAGGAAAACTGTCCCAACACCACTTTGGCCTGCCTCTCACTATCAAATCTGGCAGGAAAGCATGCTCCTACTTAGCTCTTAACACCTACATCTTGACAGCACACAGGGCCTAGCACAAAGAACCCACTGAGCTTTACAGCTCTCAAACTGTGCCTCCTACCATGAGAATATCGGAGTTAAATGGGAACTTGTTAAAAGGGCAAATTCTCAAGGCCCAACTCAGGCCTACTTGTTTAGAGACTCTGGTGTGGGAACCACTCCCAGGCTCTTCAGTCCTCCAGGTGACCTGACTTCTATTATACTGTAGTTACTGGAAAACTACCAGCCTGTACCTTGGTTTGTGATTATTCTAATTGTAATGAACTAAAGAGGACTAATACATTGAAGAGGTGGTCAATGTCTTTGCACTTTTGAAAAGACAATGCTTCATATTAAATTATTTTACCAAATCAAATATGAAAATATACCTTCTTCCATATTCTACATTTTTCTTTGCTCAGATTTACGGCAAAAAAGTCGAGTCAGTTTTAGGTAATTATAAGAGCTTATGATATTTACTCTTATTCTTGTTCATATAGTTTTTTGTATTATAAATTTTAAGTAAATAAAATCATTGTCGAATTAACCCCTAGCACTGCACCACCTAAAGATAAGTTCTCAAGATCCTACAGCTTTACCTGATGTCAGCATAAATCACTACGAATGGAAAGATAAAAAGATAGAGCATACATGGAAATATCTCCGCAATGCGCCTGCATAATGAATATACAGCTCATCACAACTTAAACGTATGGAACTTCCTCAAACCAGACTAGTTTTTATGACCTTACAGCTGGCTAAAGCACAGAACCCTCCAGTGACACAGGCAGTGTGCCACACAAATACAAAGCAAAAGCATTTATATGACTGTACCTTCTTTGTTCACCGTGTCAACTACGGCATTGACAAGGTGTATTACAGTCACTATGGAAGCTTGTAAAAAGGCACAGAAAGGAGTCAGTTAGAAAAATCTCAGAACAGAGTACATGAAGTAAAATCTTAGTACTATGCAATTTCTGCTCTATAATTTATGAAATCAATGCTTAAACACAACCACACAATGTAATTATGCATGACCCCTGTAGTCTGTCAGATCTCAGACCTTTCTAATCAAGCTATGTAATTGCTGTTATTAATCAAAGTAATAAACTAATCATATTTTACTGGAACTTATGATAATTTTTTTGGCTATGCTTTTTTCTTTACAATTATAATTATGGATTGTGTTGGGACAAAACAATTTTATTTCAGAACTGGGGATTAAACTGAGGACCTTGCTCTTGCCAGGCAGGCAGCAGCACCACTGAGCTACAATCTGCGGCCCTGAGAAAACAATTCTTTTAATGTCTCGTGGGCAAAAGACTCTGACTATATTCAAAGAACTTGTACACTGTCACGGGGAAACGTATTAAGGAGACACGTATGGGATACAAATATGAAATGGCTTTGGCTCTTTGGTCTCACCCCAAATTTCTTGTCCTTGAGCAGACAGGCTGATAACTGGTAAGCACAGAGATTAGATTACTTGAGTATTTCTTGTATGAATCCTTTTCCATCTCTGAGATGGATTGTTTTTAAACTGTATATGCAGGATAAATACATGTATACAGGACACACAGAATGATGATTCTAAATGCTGCCCATGTTCTGATTTGGGGAGCCTGTGCTTATGTTACCACAGAAGAGACGCCATTGACGTGACCAAGTTAAGACCTTAGGAAGATGAGGGATTCTCCTGAACTCTCTGGGCAAACCCCAGACAAACCGACAAGGGTCTTTTTAAAAAAGAGGAAACTTTCCTGGCTGTGGTTGGAGGGAGCTATGACCACACCCGAAGATAAAAGGGAAACGCTGTGCTGCTGACTTTGAAAGGTGAGGCCGTGAGTCGAGGCGTGTGGGCCATCTCCAGGACCTGGAGAAAGAAGGAAGCGGCTTCCCCCAGAGCCTCCAGCCTCCAAGGAGGAACAGAGTTCCACTGACACCACAGTCGGTCGCGTGACACACACAGTAAGCTACTAAGCTATAGAACTACATGTCTGTCTTGCTCTAAGCCACTCAGTTTGTGGCATACTCTGTAAGACTTAGAAAACAATCAAATCTAAGCACAGCCGTTCATTACAGAAGAATTTGATGACTAATTATAATGATAAAAATACTGACTATTATAAATGCCTTTTCCCTGCACTGTACTAATTTGTAATTAATAACTAATTTGATCATAACTTGTTAAAAACATTTAGAAGTATTATAGAGAAGAAAGTGGTTTCAATAGAAAGAACTAGAAAAAGAAAAACCGACAAAATTCTGAAGTGTATTAAGGAAGGAAAATGATGGGCCAAGATATAAATCATTATATAACTGACAATGCAAAGTTTTTAATGAAAACTGATGAAAGTAATTCTATTTTGCTTTTGTTGATTTAACAGAGATGTATTACTTTGCTTTACTATAAGCAAACACAGGTATACTTTATCACACATGACATGCTTAGAAAACACTTCAGGAAAAGGCCCTATACTGTCTAGCAACTATGTAGATGGGATGTATCATGAACTGTATGGCTCTGAATTATGGAATGTATTATCCTGCATCTGATGGTTATTTCTTCCCACCGATGAACTATCTGTAATATGTAAACACTTTACATTTATCCTCCAAAATATGGTTAAACCTACAATTTCTGAGATTCAAAATTTCCCACTAAATCCCACTTCACTGTGTCACTGGGTCTTGATGGCTCTCTAAGCTAATGGATGTTAATAAGGCGAAGCTGGTTATCAATGCAATGCACTGGGGAAGTCAGGTTAACATCAAAGGTGCATGGATCCCACTGTCCAATCTTCTCATTAGAAATATAATCAAACTTACTAGCAATCTCTTAAACTGTGCTCTCAGTCAGTACGCTCTGATCCAAATGGGAGCTGGGGCCGCAGTGGGGTTGGGGAAGAGACAAATAAAACCTTGTAATACCAAAGGCACCACCGAAATCGTACATTTTAGACATGTCCTCTTAGAGGGTGTAGGAATGTGTATTTTGTGTGATCAAAACAGTTTTTGAAAAACTCACAAAACTTTTTGTAACATTTACTGCTATACAAAAAAAGTAATAACAAGTTTAATTAATGAGATATAAATTATTTTTCAATTAATTAACTTTCTTCTGTTAGATATTCCACTAAAGTTAAAACATCTATTCATTAAAAACACTTCAAATATATTCCCCCACAGACGCTCATGCAAATAGGGACAAGGTGTTGTTTAAATGTGGTCCGAGAGAAACACGGAGACATGTACAAGGCTGGGGACCCTGTGCGCTTACATCACCGCGGAACCCGTGAGCTTCGGGCACAGCCCCCAGCAACCGCACTCACCATTGTCGTCACACGACTCCGACTGGAAGGAGCTGAGTGACTGCACTTCGGACAGGCTCTCCCGGGCGCTGTACGGCTGCGAGGGCTTCTCCTCCAGGGGCTTCTTGGAAAGGCAGGGATCAAGATCCACCACTTTCGCTGCAAGGAAGAGACGAGAAACCACGGGAAGTTCTATGCGGGCCAAGACCTTGCTGTGCTCACTGGTGCCACCGAGCAGGGGCCGTTTTAATAGTTCGACTTCCTCTGACTGCACTTTTTAAAAATCGCCCCCTCCAATCACATTTTTTATAAAATAAAGCTCCTCCCGGGGCTGGGGATTTAGCTCCGTGATACCAGTGCCTGGCTCACAAGCGCAAGGTTCCAAGTTTGAACCCTGCTTCAAAAAACAAAAAAACAACAAAAAAAGTGTAAAATAAAAATAAAGCTCCCCCAATCACAGTTGAGAACTTCTATCAATTACAAAAATGCAATTTTCTTTCTAGAATACCATAACATCATAGCCAAAATTCTTAGCCAGCACTCAAGACATCCCAAATAAAAAAAGGTTTTCAAATGTTAAGAATTTCAGATCATATCTACTTATCTCAGAAAAAGGCACCGTTTTTATCTGAAACCCCCGTGGCTGTGGCAGAACCTGTAATTTCGCTATTTATCTCAGGGATATTTTAGTGAGATGAAAAGACGCTGCTCTTACTGTCATAGTCGAAGTCCCAGCTGGGCTTCTGTATGGAGTCACTGTCCGAAGGAGAGTTTGAAGGAGGCGGCGGGGGCAGGTTTGGGGCGACGCTGCAGACGGCCACTGCTTTTCGGTGCCCGTGCACGGACTCGGGGTTGAAAGTGCTGAACTCGGGATGCTCTGGGATAGCAGACCCTTCAAAGGAATTTCGGTCCAGATTGTTTCTCGAGTCACTAGGAATGCTTGGAGTGTAGGAAATAGGACGGACAGGCACCTGGGGTGGGATGTCTGAATAAATGTTCTTATTTAACTTTGAATCAAAATACGGTCTTTGCAAGAAAGCCGTGGTTGGTCCCAAATGTTTGTCTTCAGGCTCGGCCTGGTGTTTCTTCTTCCGGTTCATCATTTTGCGGCAGACGACAAACACTAGCACCAGCAAAAATATCCCTGCTATAAAAACAATAATTCCTATTCCTTCAGCTAATCCAATATTCCACGGCGTCGACACGTAGTGATTGGGAGCGGCCTCCTCGCAGTGCTTCCCTCGGTACTCGTGGCTGCAGTTACAGTGGTAGGAGCCGTGCGTGTTCTCGCAGAGGGCCCCGTTCCGGCAGGGGCTTCCGGCGCACTCATCGATGTCACTCTGGCACCTGCCGAGAAGGCGAGAATGAGGACGGACGCCTGCGCGACGTTCCAGACCAAACATAGTCCAGAAACTGAGAACGACAACCCCTCCTCCCTTCACAAGACATGCGAGACCAAAGTCAACTATGGAACAATCGGAAAACACAACATCCACTGCTGGGAACAATCCTGTCCGAGAAAAATAATTGGAAGGTCAAAACTGATCAGGTCTTCCTGCAGACAGACTTTGGACTTAACTGTGTTGCAAAAGAATCCTGTTTGGGAGGAATAATTGGAACGCTCTTCCTGGCTGCCTATACTTTGTACTTAGCTCATTTTCACCTTGGATAACGACAAGGACTCTGGTGTCCCACGTGCTGTGATGCTTCAGGGTGGAACTGCTCCATTACCTGTGTTTACTCTGCCTTCTGAGTCTTTGTTACATTTTTGTTACTGGAGAGGTGCTGAATAAAAGTGTGGCAGGCTGGGGCCTGGGGTCTTTTGCTACCCAGAGTTGCAAGGATCAGGCCCAAGTCCAGTTTCTCTAAGCCTCATATTATTTCACTGTGTGCAGTCAACTCACAGGAGACTAGAACCTAAATCCAAAGGTCCTAGTTACATCCCCTTCCCCTGGATCCCACAGTCTACAACAGCCCACAGTAACTACAACAGCAAAAACTTTTGTGATAATCACTTGATTCTATGCTTTTAATCTGTATGAGGGAGACAAACATACTAATATTTAACTGCCTCTTTTCTAGGACTCAACAGATTCTTAAGTCAATCTAAACATTGGTTTGTTCCTAAACATTTGTTGGTTGTATCATTCCGAAATTTGGGGTGTGTCCTGATAAATGGTATGCAAGATTAAGTTTCTAAGAAATTGTTCCCATCTGGGAATGTTTGACATGAAACGTGAAAAGTCAGGAAACCCTGTTTTCCATTTTAGAATTTGACTCCCACTGAAAACCTTCCCAGGATCCTAGCCCTGCAGGCAGCGGGAAGTCCTCTCTACCTTTCCAAACAGGGGCTTCTTGTACACGTGTGGAGACCCACTTGCCACTTGTCAAATAAGATCCACCTTATTTATTGTCCTTTTTCTCGAGTCACCTAGTGACTTGAAGTGTACGAAATGCTTGGAGTGTATGAAATAGGACGGACAGGCACCTGGGGTTGATTACTGATATATTTTTATCAAATAACCTAAGATTATTCATTGACTGCAATTAAAGTCAACTTAACACACTAAAGCCAGGTGATCATGGCAACACTCAGTATTATAACTACTACAAAAGCAAAATTATAAATATAAAGATAAAATGGCATTCAAAACTACAATCTCATTCCCTTTTTTTCAATGTTTACAACAGGAACTTCCATGACTCATCCTTGTCACATAGAAAAATAGCCATCTTTCAGGATTATGGTATGGATTACAAAAAGAGGGTGAGAGAGTTGAAAAGGTTAGTTATAGCCTAAAAAAATGTTACTGTTATTATTACTTTCAAAGACTGATGAGTTCAGTTTCACAAGCACCTTCTTAGAAAACATGACAAACTCACTCATAAGCATTTGATGCATAAAAGAACCTATGTATTCTCTGCTTATAAACCTTACTTTTAAGGTATAAACAGGCTTTTAAAGCATAATATTCATCTCCTTGAAATTTTCTTTTAAAGAGTAAAAAGGATACATTATGAAAATGTCAATGAAGATGATCAACTCTGAAGCAAGCAGTGTGTTTTAGCAGTACTAGGTATCAAACTCAGGCCCTTGTGCTTGCAAGGCAGATGCAGAACCACCGAGCTCAATCTATGGCAGGCAGTCTGAAGTAACAGTTCCACTGTGTCTGCTAATGACTACAACACTATAGAAAAAGTATAAACAAAAATCTTGATAGAAGCAACATACCTTTCTCCCCTAAAACCTGAATCACACTGACAAACTGCACCATCCAAGCTGTCGAAACATGTCCCACCATTTTTACAGGGCTCATCTTTGCAGTATGGGCTAAGCTGGCATCTGAAGCACAAGGAAAGAATATGCGTAAATCTCATGAACCTACTGCAAATAAAGCAAAGCAAAAAGCACTCAAAAGAAGAGTGTACACACTTTTCACATGCAGGATTACATAACTAAAAAAGGTTAATACTACAATTCTTTACAGAAGTGAAGAAACACACACGCACCTCTGACCAGTGTATAACCCTCTACACTGGCAAACGAAGTCTCCGTTGTCTACAACACAGGTCCCACCATACAGGCAAGGGTTGGAGGAGCAGGGGTTGACGCTCACCTCACAGTACGTGCCTATGTACAGGGGGCTGCACTTGCAGTAATAACCTAAATTGGCCGAAAGAAAGAAGGTCCTGTCATTCAGTGACTCAAAAGAAGTGTAATTATAACAGGCTTTACCTTATACTTCAGTGAAAATTCTTCTAAGACCAATATGAGCTAGAACAATTCCCATTTTCTCTGGGTAAACAATGTCCATACAGACAAGCACTCCCTTGTGAGTGCAGGGGGAGTACTTCCCGCCTAGACTGCTGGCGCTAGTGGTCTTTCAGATTTTAGTTTTTGTTTTTTTTTTTGAGACAGGGTCTCGCTTTGTAGTTCAGGCTGGCTCTGAGCTCACTATGTAGCCCAGGCAAGCCTCGAACTCAGCAATCCTCCTGTCTCTGCCTCCCGAGTGCTGGGATTACAGGCGTGAGCCACCATGCCCGGCTAGATTTTAGTTTTTGAATTCTGGAATATCTGTGTAGACTGCTATACTGCTGGAGCATATCAAACCTGGTCATTTGAAATACAAAATTTGAAACTGAGCGGCATGTTAGTATTCAGCAATTATAGATTTTGAAGTCCTTCAAAATTTTGAACTCTCAGCTGCAGCATGCTCAGTTTACACAATCGAACCAAAAGGATTTGAAGTAAGAATTCACAATTACTTTTAGTTCCTCATAATTTACGGAAGGTTATCAGGCTAGACACACAGAGCAGGAGCAAATCGTCCTTCACTTGAACGTGTACACAATACTAATTCACATACCAGTTTATTGGCAGGCCATAAGCATTTAAGAATTAAATGAGAGAATGACTACGAAAAGTACTTTAAAGTCAATTTTATAAATTACCATTCAAATTTTATAAAGAAGAGCATCAAATCTGTCCAAGTGAATACAAAGAATACCAAAATACCAATTTACTCTGTAAGATTGTGACATTTGGCTAGTGTGATAGACTATTTCCAATTACCTGCCTTTGGCAAACACTGCAACCTATTATTTCCTCAACCTGTTTAAAAACTTGATCATGGCTGTGGGATTTCTTTGGTCAAAGGAACATGGCCCTGGGAGCAGTCTGAGATGTCAGTGCATGGGAGCCATGTTTGTTTTCTCCAATTTCAGTGACCATGGCAGCATACTTCAGTGCAGTGTCTTTCTCAGCCTCACTTGTAAGTAACAGTGAAGCCAGTCTCCTTGACGCCCCGACCGGGACAGTACGAAAACAAGCCTTTGCTGTCTTGTGCCGTGAGATTTTCAGGCTACCACAGAGATACACTGGCCTACTCTACCGGCTTTGGTGACCAACACATGTTCCAAGACAACAGAAAATGCAGTCTTGAAATTCCATTCGAAGTATTTTTATTTTTGCTCTATTAATTACACTACGCTCTATTTAGATGTCATGATTATCGTAACTTTTCTTAACTGCATCCTGCTGGTGCTCGGAAGTGGCCCAAAAGGAGTCTGGTGTGCAGAGGCCCCAGAGCTAGCACTGCACTGGGGCCCCAAGAGACGGGGAGGGCAACACTTCGGGGGTTATACCTTCCAGAAAATGCAAACCCTCCCATTTCTCGCTGCCAGCCGGACTCCAGCAGCCCCCTGTGAGCAACAGAGCGAATGATGCTACAACAAAATAAGTACAATTAAGGGATGCTAATTTTACACTCTCCTGGCTGACATCGACAGAGCTGGAAGAACAGCTCAGAGTTAACCGTGGTTTTCCTGGCACAGAGTAGCGGGGGTGGGAGCACGTGCTGCCCAGGCCCCTGAGCCACGACAGCAGAAGCTCAGCAGCCACAGCCGTGATGCTCTCCCTCCCAGCTGCTGGGAGAAAGTCTAAGCTCTGCTCTGCTCTCTTTTACCACGTTACCACCCAACTGTGACTGCACTATTTATATTGACTATTTGATAGCGCTGTTTGAATGAGAATAGGAAAAATAAAAATGCTGAGGAACTCAGCATATACATGGATAACATTTTAAAGAGCGAACCGCCACGCGTCCTACCTCCAGTGGGCGATGGGTGGCAGAGGCCTCCATTCTGACATGGGCTACTTGAGCAGTCTTCTGTAGCTGTCAACAAGCAGCCAGGGGACACATCCACTGAGTCTTCAATGTGTGCATAGCTTCTTGGCTTGCTAGTCAAAGGCAGCTCCTGCCCATTCAAATAAATGGAATCCATACAACCCCTGAAGCCATTACCAACTTGTGGGCTTCTTCCATGCCTTGTTCCTTGCTGGCGGATGTGGCCACCAAAATAAACATAGTTATCCAGGTTCAGGGTTTTCAGAGTCCCCGGGGCTGTGCCTGATGCCGTGTGGACTTGGTCTAGCACCAGTCTAGCATAGTTTCCATTCACCTCAAGAGACACTGCGTGCCAGTGCCCGTCGTTGACTTGAATGCTCTGAACAGAGACAATGCCAGGGCCACTCCCACAGTCAAATTTGTACTGCAGTCTTCCATTATGAATCTATAATGAGAAAAAGTTTGGTGTCCACAATAATCTCGCAGCATCTACAGTTAGTCTCTAACCGAAAGCCTGTGCAAGGGAGGCATGTTGGGCAAACCGAGTAAAGAAGAGTAAAGCCTTGCACGGAGTACTACAGAACAATACTCATCGGCCCACCATACAAATAATAAAAATAGGTCTTTGCAGGGTATTAAATGTCAGCTGCACATACAAAAAGCAACATGGAAATGCATGATTAACATGGAAAACATAACTAAATGCATCCCTCCACACACAATTTGCACACAGGCACACACCATATACTCAAAGCATCAAGTGATAGAGTCAAAATCATGTTTTAAGAGAAAGGTGGGGATGATAACTATCACTTTGAACATACATACATAAAGGATCCCTCTACAAACGCTTAACAATGAGATCAATTAGCCAGAGTTTGAATGGTAACAGTTACACATACCCAAAAATGTTTATAAAAAACCAGAAATGGATCTCTATGATCCTGCAAAGCAAAAAACCCCTCCTCATCCACAACTTAATGTATAAGGTATATAGGTGTAAACAAACTCTTTAAATGCGAGATTCACTCCTCTGGCCTCGATCTTTTTGTAAACGTGGACCATCAAAAAATTTATAATTTTTAAAGTCTGCTAAAATCTGAGGTACAAAACTGCATGTCCGTAATCCCAGCACTTCGGGAAGCTGAGGACGTGAAGCAGGAGGATCACGGGTGTAAACCCAGCCTGGGTAAGTCAGCAAGACTCACAAAACAAGAGGGATAGAGACAGAGCTCAGTGTGAGGGCCCTGTTAAACACACACACGCAACCAAAGGCCTTGTACACACACATACCTCCAGGATACTGTAATCAGTTCCTCTAGCATACATCACAATTGCATGGGCAGAGTAGGTTCTGAGTCTCATTGTCAGTTTCATCTCTAATTTGTTTTCATTTTCCATGAGACGGTATTTCACGAAGCTGTTTCCAGTAAATGTTATAGATGAACTCCCTGTGAATTACAAACAGGCAAAGTTGCATCAGAGCCAAATGTAAGCATATTTTTGAAGTATGATCTCTCCCCTCTGTGACTGATGCTTCTCATTTAGGATTATAAAATAAAATTAAGCTTCAATGGGGAAATGTCTTTTTGGATTAATAAGTAACCTGGTGTAACTGATTCTCCATTTAGAAAAGAAAAAACTGTATTATCACCAATTAATTCTAAAATGAAAGGTCTAAATACAAAAATATTCAATCTAAGATAATTTTGGGAAATAGGTATGTACCTTCAAAGTAGTTTGATGAACTTTCCTAAGTGAAATATAAAATAATTCTCCAAGGATAATGAAAATGATAAGAATTTCCAAAGGTGAAAATTGGTCAAGTGTAATGTTTAGAATGGACTAAGTAAAACATAAATTGCAAAATGATACGTTAAATCAAAATATCAAAACCATACTGAAGGGAAGCTGTAATAAAGAGAATGTCTGTACTCATAACACACAAAGAGAACTATACAATGATATAAAGAAATAACCTAAATAATCGGTCAAGCCAGAGGAATGCTCACAGGTAACAAACAAAGGAAAGATTAACTTTCACAAGTAGTCAGAAAATTGAAAAGAATCACATGTCATTTCATTAGATAGAGAGGCATTTTTTTCCTTGTAACTGAAAGTCTTTAATATTGGCCAGAAAACAGGGAATTAAGCCTTCACACATTGCTGGATGAAATAAGAATTTATTTAACTTCTGGGGAAACTAATGTAATGGCACCTTTACAAATTTTATTTTAAAATTTTATTTATTTATTTTTGTGGTACTGGGGATTGAGCTTGGGCCTTTGTGTGTCCAAGGTTGGTGTGGTACCACTTGAGCTAAATCTCCAGCCCACCTTATTCTACTTTTAGACTCTACTGTAACAAAAACAAAAGTACCAGTACATGTAAGGATACATGCGTAAGAACTTTGTTTATAGAGAAATGTAATTGACTGGAATGTGGACACATAAGAACACTGACTCAAAGGTGCCACAGAAATGCTGAAAATATTCCCAGCCATTAAGAAGAGATTCATATGGATCGTTTGAAAACATTTCCTTAATATACTATTAAGTTGAAGAAGCGAGAAGTTGGGAGACTGTGAGATATTGTGCTCTTCAGAAAGAAAAGAAAAACACACAACAAACATGGTTTACATCACTTTTTGACCTTAACAAAGAAAAATTTGTAAGAAATATTGAAACAATTTTTTGAAATGAAATCATGTTCTCACCTGGGCACTGACCGAACCTGCCTCCGGGACAGACACAGGTGTACTTCTCCTCTCTGGGGTCAGCGACACACTCAGTTCCTGCAGGGCACGGACTGTCTTCACACCCATGGTGGGTGGGTGGACATTTCCCCTCTTTATGGAAAGAAACGGGAGGAGGTGGTGACTCAAGTGAATTTTAAGCAAATGATCTTTCCTGTGTGGTATCACAGGCTGTGTTTGTACTGGTGTGTACGTATGTGTCTTACCTCTGCAGAGACACACAGCTGTCCGACGGTGGTGGGGAGTCACAAAGCTCAGTCTGGCTGTGCTGTGCGTTGACATAAAATTGTCATCCACAGATACCTTTTCGTCACAGAATTTCCAAGGGCAACCCAGGCCCGCACAGAGCTTCTGGAACACATTCAGTATCCTCACACCGATGATTTCCTCAATGTCAGTCACGGAGGAGTTAATCTTGTGTAGAAGTTGTTTGGTTGAAACCTGGGTACTACCTGATCTCTCCACAAAAAGCAAGACATCCAGGTGGGGGTGAGGTTCTGCGGGCTGCAAACTCACGATCTGTATGTCGTTCCGCCTCACACCCAGGATGTTCCGCAGAGCCCGCTGGAAGTTGCGCCAGTAGTCTCCGACAAACTCTTCTGGGGTGAGGTTGGCAAAGCGGAGAGCAATGGTGTGGTTCAGCATCTCTTGTGTCACCTGCCTGATGTGCACTGTGATGTCAGCTGCTGTGGTAAACTTGCCATCCGTGACGCTGACATTCAGAAGGTACTGTCCTACGTCTAGCCTTTTGTGTGCGATCAGCTTACCCCCTGTGCTGGAAACAGAGAACAGGTTGTCCATCTGGGGATCGAGACTGTACGTTAAGGTGTCGTACACATCTTGGTCTGTTGCGTGGATCTTCCCAATGACACCACCAGAGTATTCCTCTCCAAAAGCAGTAATAAAAATCTCTAGTGGCAAAATTGCAGGAGGATGGATGCTTTCCTCGACAACCCTGATGTCAATATGTGTCAAAGACGACAACTGTGGTTTTCCATTATCAGCCACCTACAAGAAAAAAAAAATAATCGTTGTTTCTGCCAGTGTTCACAATTTCTTAATAAACACACACTGAGAAAAATTGTTTACTGTTCAAATTTTTAAAAAATTTTCCAATTCCTTGATACCTATTTCTTTACATGAGAAGGAAAGGACAAATATATTCTTCATAAGATCCAATTAAAACTCAGTCTCTCACTGTATATGATACAGTAGCAAATGAGTAAGGGAGCCCCTTCAAGGGAAATGGGGCAAAAAGAAACATGGAGGGGAAAACCAGAAATCGTAACTGTATAAATTTTGTCTTTCCATGAAATATAAGCTGTTCCAGTCCAGGAAAATAACCACCAAGTAACTCTTGTGCGAATCTGCCATAAACCAGACAGACGTCAATACCTTGACATGCAGCGTGTAGTGGTCCTTCGCCTTCCTCTGTATGGCCGCGGAGGTCAGGAGGACGCCTTGCTGATTCACTTCAAACGCTCTGTCATCATTTCCACTCACGATAGAAAAGAAGAACGGAGGCCCATTGTGAGAAGAGTCCTTGTCCGTCACAACAAGCTGCAGGACACTGAAACCCACTGGCTTATTTTCCTGCACAAAATTAAAAGTACAGCAGAACAACAACAAAATCTTTTAATGTAGCAAAGTACTGTATGGTAAAGGAATATGAGAGCTTTATGATCAAATACACAAAAAACAGTGCGCCTGCTGACTCCCCTGAAATGAGAAGTACAGGAGGTGGGGAGGGAGGAGGGGATCTGGGAGGACTTGGGAGAGGGGAGTGAGGGGGCAGAAGCGGTGGCTACTAGAAAGGAGAGAGATGGGGCCAGCAGTGTGGGCGACAGGAGGACGGCGGAGCAGGCAAATCAAGAGCAGCAGAAGACATGGCTAAGGAAACCCTTCAGTCCTAGAGCAGTGGGAGTACCTTTAAAAGGAAAACACGAATAAAAGAGAACTAAAAGATTGAGTATGTCCTGAAAATGTTCTTTTAATATTGATGGGGACTAATTATACTGTCCCTACCCCTCTACAATACTGCTTTTGAAGAAGAGACATCTGAACAAACAAATGAATCTAATTAAGAGCTCCAGGCTTTCATGAGCGAATGGCACGAGGGGCTGACCTGGATGATGACACTGTAGTTAGCCTTGGAGAAGACCGGCGCGTTGTCATTGACGTCTGACACATCGATGTTCACGGTCGTGGTGTTGACTCTGGGTGGACTGCCATTATCAGATGCTTGAACTGTGAGAGTGTAACCTGAAATCTTTCGAGAGAAAAGAATGACAAGTGTGTCCATTCACACGAAGTCAATGAATCGGAATTAACTGTTCTGTCCAGCACCTACAATTCCCTAATCTACAAATGAACACATTGCAAATAACACATTTTCTCAACAGAAAAAAAGCCTCATACTCATCTTGTTACCTATTTTATCTTTAATAACATGCAGTTCTATTAACAGAAATAAGTAATTCAAATTAGGAAAAAATGTTAACATATCTTAAAACGCTATTGCTTCAGTAGAACAGAACAAAGCCTTCCCTCAGGCCCGACTTTTGCTCTCAGCCAGGCTGTCCTTTCAGAACTAACTCACTTCTAAAACCCCGACCTACCAGGTCACCCTCTCTGCTCTATGCACCTTTGGATTGTGCTCAGCGGTTCAAATCTCTCAAGATTATCTTTGTGATTTCATATAAAAGAGATCAAGTCAAGTGAGACCACTTTCTTCTAAGTGCAGTGAGTTTGCTGTTACACTTTCTCTTCTAGCGTGAGCGGTGGAACAAGCCAGGAAGCTGGCTAAATCCCGGATAAACAACTCGTTGGATATTACACTGTCCTGCAAGATGCTCCCACAAAAAAGGGTCATAAAAGCCGGGCATGGTGGCTTACACCTGTAATCCCAGCACTCGGGAGGCAGAGGCAGGAGGATTGCTGAGTTCAAGGCTTGCCTGGGCTACATAGTGAGCTCAGGGCTAGCCTGAACTACAAAGCAAGACTCTGTCTCAAAAAAAAAAAAATGGGTCATAAGGGCAAATCAGCCTGGCAAACCTCAGAGGCTACTGCCTATGCCACCTCACACTGAACACAGTGTGTGAATGGGCTGCGTACTTCAGTCAAAAGTACTGAATTTTACTCTGCCAGTAAAACCACAATCCTACACTTCAGAGTTATGCTTCCGAAACTCTTAGAATATCCCGCACAAAATTGACAGGTCAGAAAATAAATTCAAGAACTTTAATGAGTTATCACTGTCTCTCCAAATTCCTCAGATCTCACAGGTATCCTATTTTTTTCTTTGACTACTTCCTTTACTAACACGTCTGTCCTTCTACTTCCCAGAAGCAAGGCTTTCTCTCCTTCAGCTCATGTCAGGGCCTCTGCGAGGCAGCTCCTGCTCTATCCCCTCACTGTGTATGATAGTGAATGGATGCAAAGGTAGAAGATAGACAGGTGTTCAATCTGACTTGACTCCTTTTTATTCTCATTTCTTATAGATCACTGCATTTCAAGGGCATGTGTTGAGTCTACATGCCCATTCTCAACTCTGCATGTTAGTCTGAAATGTCTAAATTCTGACTAAATAGTTATGCTATTTCTTCAATATGCTACTTCCCACTGAAACTCAGCACATCTGAGAGCACGTTCTTAGCAACTATTGGCCCTGTGCATATACTCCTGTGACTTCCCAGCAACGATAGTCGCCGCCTACGCACAGCAAGATGGACAGAAGTCATCTCTGACACCTCTGCTTCCTAGGCAGAGCTACACCAAAGGCCTTTGGATTCTAATTTCTCCTTGGCAGGGTTTCTTCATCTGTCTTTTCCCTCCGTTCTCCCTGAGGCTTTCCTAATTTGGGCTCTTGCTGGTAACGGATTAACTGCCAATGGCCTTACTACTCCTTTCAGCCTCGGACTAGTGTAAA
Organism: Thryonomys swinderianus; assembly: GCA_004025085.1. Lineage (NCBI taxonomy): Eukaryota > Metazoa > Chordata > Mammalia > Rodentia > Thryonomyidae > Thryonomys > Thryonomys swinderianus. The sequence continues at coordinate 37,257 of PVIC010002726.1, read as the reverse complement.
ACATGCTTGAGCCCACTAAAGTAGTTATCTTCCAAAATGTCTCCTACTACATTGTGGCACATGAGCTTCAGTGACTTCCTCATCCCTGAAGCATCAAGTGGGACCTCTGATTCTGTGATGTGGCCCATAACAGAAAGGAGAGAGATTGGGTGAGCACAGTGTGCACGATACAAGGCCTTTCATTTCATCTGACTCTACTTCTTCGTATGGATTACTCCAGTAAAAGGGGGTAAACTCCCCTAATTATAGTCCATTGTTTCAATCTTCATACTTTGTTCATTTAACTTTTCAGAGAATTTCTTCTCTGCATCTTAATGGGTATTTCAGATCTCTTTGGTTCTCTGAAGCCCAGCTTTAAACTCTGGTCTTTAGTTTCATTAAGTGGCTCAGAAGGATGGAGCTCATTATAATCTCTTCTTGAATACAAACTTTGCTTATCGAACTTGGCTATTAGCATAAAAATATTTCTTAGAGGGCCGGAGGGTTAGCTCAGTGGTTCCGGCGCCTGCCTCGCAAGCGTAAGGACCTAAGATCGATCCCCGGTTACCACATATAATGCCGGACGTGGTGGCTCACGCCTATAATCCCAGCACTTGGGAGGCAGAGACAGGAGGATTGCTGAGTTCGCGGCGGCTTGCCTGGGCACCATAGTGAGCTCAGGGCCAGCCTGAACTACAAAGCGAGACCCTGTCTCCAAAAAGAAAAAAAAAAAAAAATTTCTTAGACTCTTTGAGATTTTCAAGCTGCAAATGCTTCTCAATTACTCCCTTCTTGTTTCCCTGCTTCTGGAAGGCCGGCTCTACCTTTTAATACTTCGCATTATGCCCTGAGATATGGACACAAGGCACTTCCGGCTATGGATCTGCCAACCTGTAAACATTCTAAATCCAAGATTTATACTTACTGTTTCCCGGTCCAGAGGTTTGGTCACCTTCACTTCCCCCTTGACAGGATCGATGGTAAACGGACCTCCCTGATTGCCCTCTATAATTGAGTAGTGGATGAGGCTGTTTGCAGGGCCATCGGCATCGTCAGCCATAACCTAGAAAATACCACTCTTATCAAGGGGAGAGCTGAGGAGGGACTGACACTATTTTATGGCACTTGATAATAAAGTCCTTCACTAAGTCACCTAGCAAATGACATTGTCATATCTCCATACTACTTTCAAATAAAGTCACTACAAAAATTTGACTGACTGAACTAAAAACTCCTATAAAAATCCAGAAGAAAACCAGAGTGAAAAGTACACACCGTGATGACAGCCTGCTCGAGAAGCGCATCTTCGCTGATCACTGCCGTGTAGGTGTCCTGGCTGAAGGCCGGCGTGTTGTCATTGATGTCTGTCACGTTGATGCTCACGGTCGCCGCGTCGCTCAGCGAAGGAGAGCCTCCGTCGGTGGCCTCCACGGTCAGGTAGTACTCGTGGGCGCGCTCGTAGTCCAGATGATCAATGATGAAAATGGCCCCTGGCAGACAACCAAAGTTACTTCCAGTACTTCAGAATGCCGCTGCTTTCTGCTACTACTACTGAAACATGTAACACTTCTTAAAACACTTTACTTTTCATTCCAGAAGCTGACTTACCATTTACACGTATTTTCTAGTTCCTTAACAAGTATATAATATGGATCCCTATTTCACTCTTATTTTCCTGATATCCCTTATAATATTCAAATTACTTTCCTAGTCAATAATACCTACATCACCGCTATAAAAATAATATCTATCTCATGCTAACTACAGCTCATGACAGGTTTTTTTTTTTTTTTTTGCTTTTTGAGACAGGGTCTCACTTTGTAGTTCAGGCTGGCCCTGAGCTCACTATGGTGCCCGGGCAAGCCGCCGCGAACTCAGCAATCCTCCTGTCTCTGCCTCCCAAGTGCTGGGATTACAGGCGTGAGCCACCATGTCCGGCATTGTGGTATGCGGTGTCGATTGTTGGTGGGCGTGTCTCCACACTCAGCATTATATGTGGTTACCAGGGATCGAACTCAGGACCTTGTGCCTGCAAGGCAGGCACCGGAACCACTGAGCTAACCCTCTGGCCCCCAATGACAGATTTAATAAATTAAATGTAATTTTAAAAGCCTCAGTTCTCTGCCTTTTGACTGCTTCTTCCTTCTCATTCCTTTTTAGAGAAGCATATTCTTTAAAAAAAAAAAATCTCTTGAAACAATCCTCTGTTTACATTCTACCATTAAAATCCCTTTTTGATCTAACAATTCTCCTAACATCTATCCTTGTCAGTTCATATCTTACTTAATAAGAGAATAGGATAGAAGACCCCTAAAAATAACTATTTTATGATTTTTAAAATCTCTTAAGATAGCATCATCACATACCTCTTCTTTATCTCAAATATTTGCATCCACTAAGCAATTAGAAAGGAACCTGTTCAACTAATATCACCAGCTATTTCAAAGCACACATTAGTAAGATGGCATCAATGGTCACACAGCAAGAGTTACCAGTGCATGCGACCTTGGAGCTAGTCTCAGTGTGATACAACATACTTCAACAGTTTTACGTAGCAAGCATAGTTCAAAAATCAGTTCAGTGAATTATCAGATGCCCAACATAGAAAGTAAGATTTAGGAGGTCAGAACTATGGTTTTACTTGGAAAGCTGCATCATATGTATTTGATATGGGGGATAAAAGCAGTAACTGTACAAGGTCTTCTACTAGCAGCTGTTCTTATCTTCACTGACTTGGAACACTTTACCTCATCGCTCAGCTACTGGGGTCCACTCTGGTTTTCTATTTTAAGTTAATGTGTTTATAGGTTACAGTGGTCATGCCAGAAATGTGCTCATCAAACAGAAGCAGACACTGAAATCTTCTAAACTACTGTACTCTGACTTTAAACAAAAAGAAAACTTGACATCCATCTGTTTTTGGAGTATCTATGCTTTACATGTGTCCTGTCACTTTGTATATTAAGTGTTAAACAAATCTAGTCCTTTTGGTGGAATAAAGGGCTTCCTCTCCCTTATATGGTATGTTACCTGTTTTAGCATCTATGCTGAATTTTCCATGTTCATTTCCATTTATTATTGAATAGGTGATTTCAGCATTTGCTTCGATATCCCGACTTGCTGCATATACTTGAAGGACTTCCGTTCCAATGAGAATGTCCTCAGACACTGTGGCGCCATATTCACGATATTCAAACACAGGCGGGTTGTCATTTATATCCAGAACTGACACGACCACGGTGCCAGTGGCAGACAACCTCCTTGGCAAGCCTTGGTCTACAGCTTTCAAGATAAGGGTGTACACTGCCTGCAGTTCTCTATCCAAAGGCTTTTCTAACTGAATAATTCCAGACATTTCATTAATGGAGAACTGCCCGTTGGCAGAGTCAATCAGTGAGTAGGAAATTTTTCGATTCAATCCTGTTCAAACATGAAATCATGTTAAAAGACTTCATATAAAAACTTACATTTGCAACATTTTTTTGAAAAGATAGATGACACTCTTAAATTCTTCAATCTATAGAAAATGCACACACTGATTTACCCGTTTATTGAGTTTTTAAAAAAGGACAACTGTATAGATATCTGGCTTTTGAGGCTGTTTTATAGTATGTTACCCCACAGACTTCTAACAATGACATCCATTTAATGTTTAATTTCTATGACAAATAATTACTTAAAAAGTAACACTTTGGGTATTCATATAACTCTTCAGGATTAATTTCAAGAAGCTACCATCCAACTGAAAACACATTTCTTAGTATTATGTTTTCCACAAAAATTTTGAAAAGATTTGTAAATTTATCACATATAGTATTTGTTTCTGTTATATTCCTATGACAGTAAAACTTCTTTATGGCACTAATGGTTTAGCCACAAAAATGACACTTCACTAATTAAATCAATGACATTACGACAGTCACATGATGAAGTTCCTAACCAGAATCTTACGCTGCAGATACCTTCTAGCACTGAGTTCACTCACTGGGTCTACTTTGGAGACTTCAATATTAAATGAACTCTAAAACAATGGCTAACTACCCCATACCCTGGAGCACCTCGGCCAAGGTACCTGTGTCAGAGTCGGTGGCCTGCACTCTGGTCAGCAGTGTCCCAGGCTCTGTGTTTTCAAACACGGTCACAGTGTAAGGATCCGCAGTGAATTCTGGGGCATTATCATTCACATCTTCTAGCAGGAGCACAATGCTCGCTTGACAGAACCTTCCGCCCCCATCCGTGGCCCTGACCAGAAGATTATAGACTGCTTGCTCCTCACGATCGAGAGGGACTAGTGTTTTCAGTTCACCTGAAATTAAGCAAAAATAACTGGATTAGCTTAAAATTTAGGATGTGAATGAAAATTGTGCACCTTTCTTCCCCTTTCCTCTTACAATTACAAACTCTAACAGCCTTCATCTGGGGAACACGTTTACCAGTGACAGACGTGACTACTTCCAGAGTACAGCAATCTCCCAGTTTTGAGGCCCTGCTAGGGGTAAGCTCCTTAAGTGCATCTGAGGCCCATACAATACTACAAAGGTAAAATAGCTACCTAATTATCAAATTTAAAACTTTAAAAAACTTACTCAAAATTCATTCATATCTTTATAATTAGTTCTTTAAGGGAAAATAAAAACGTTTAATAAGAAATTCTTATATGATCCAATTTTTTTTTTTTTTTTTGAGACAGAGTCTCGCTTTGTAGTTCAGGCTGGCCTTGAGCTCACTATGGAGCCCAGGCAAGCCTCGAACTCTGCAATCCTCTTGTCTCTGCCTCCTGAGTGCTGAGATTACAGGCGTGAGCCACCATACCCGGCACTGTGGTATATGGCATTGATTACTGGTGGGCATGAGTTACCATGTCCAGCACTGTATGTGGTTACCAGGGATCAAACTCAGGACACCTTGTACTTGGGGGGCAGGCACTGGAACCACTGAGCTAAATCTCCAGCCCTTGATCCCAATTTTAATGAAATACAAATTATAAGAAAAAAATTGTAGTAAGTCAAACATTGATTATTTTAAAGAAAACAGCTAAATTATAAATTTATAGTCACAAATTCAAAAACATGCTATGAAAATAAAATAGGCAAAGCAAAATGTCTGAAACATACTTTAATAAATTAAAATCTTCTAAACTTCAAAATTTTACCTCCAAACATTGAATGTTTACTTCAAGAACATCTTGGTGCTACTACTGTTAATATCACCGGAAATAAGTGAGCAATTTAAACTTACATGTCAAATGGCTCCTTAAATTTCTAAAAGGTAATTAATTTCATATCAGAGTCAATTTGTAAAGGACAAAATCTAACTTTAAAATCTGCAAGTGACCTAATATCACCAATGTACAAAGTACTTTAGTTAGAAAATATGACGATATTTATTGTCAACTCCATCATTACCTGTGTCTGGGTTTAGTCTGAATTTTTCTGCTCCTGGACCAAATAACGTGTACGTGATTTCGGCATTGGAACGGATGTCTGCGTCTGTGGCGGAGACCTGGAGAACGAGCTTCCCAGGAGGCGTGTCCTCAGGGATGCTGTCTGAATACAGAGTCTGCAAAGGTTTTAGATAATACTGTTACCACAAAAGTGCCAAAAGTCAGCAGTGACTGCGAAGGAAATAAAAGAATTCATTTTATTTTGACCACAGAAAATATGGAAAATAAATGACATTAAGATTCAAAGAGTTTTAACAACCATGTTTCTTACAAAAACACATCTAAAACAAGCAGAAGCCACCTAAATTTCTTGCTCCACACCCCTGAAAGTGCCTGACTGATATGTAGCTGAGTACTAAATATTTTGTATTGAGTCAATTTCATATTTAAGTTCTAATAAAATAGCAATAATATTCCATATTTACCTAAAAATTAGAAACTAAGTATGTCTTGTATATTTCCAAGTATAGGAATTCCCTGTGTGTAACTGTTTGTACCATATGACCAAATAATTGCAGTTGGGAGAAGTAATGTTTGCTCGGGATTTAACAAAGATTTCTCCAAAGTCACAGAAGGGACAGGCAAGACGCCGCCCCCCTAGTATCCTCTCCAGTCCTCTGTTCACACTTGCCCTACATTTCAAATACAAACATAAGTGGAACCTATGCCATAAATGGAAACGAGAAACAGACCAAGACTTATAGTACTTTCTTACTATAAGTTCCATTATAGGTGAGATATATTTTATGATTCATCAAAAAGGACACTTTGTAATACTCCAACTCATATGATCTTGTCTCTGATTTGTTATTTCTGAAGATGATATGGTATACAAGAGTTGTTCAACCCCTTGTTTGAATGTTAAAAGCAAATTATTACAGTAAAGACCCATTGCCATTAATTCTCCTCAAAGCACTTCCCCAGAAGCTTTGGATACACCCATCTCATTGTTCACTTTTAGTAGCAGTTCTGAAATTTCTTTTTCATGAGTGTCTGCATGAGACAGGAACAAAAAAATAGTGAGAGCTGCTGCCGAGGGCCATATAATGGAAGGTGGGCTCAGGAGAACATTATGGATCGTCCTCATTGATCCATTCACCGCATCTGGCACCAGGAAACTTTTGGCTCTTCCCTAAAGGCAAAAATGACCATGAAAGGCAAACATTTCAAGTCAGGTCTGCACAGCAGGCAGCCACAACAGGGGAACTAAAAGCATTCTTGAAAGAGGATGCCCACTATTGCTTCCAAGTGACAAGAGCCCTGGGATAAGTGTGTTCAAAGTGGGAAGGAGGATTGATGGGGCTAAATAACAATGTGTTTTTTATTCTGGTAATTTTTAAAACTTTACATATTCAATGTGCTTGTCATGTGTGCCTTACACATTCAAATAATATCAGAGTGCTAGAAAACAAAATTATACACGCTCACTTTGCACAAGAGATAATATGCACAGCCCCACCCCACCAAATACTGTCACCAAAAAGTACATTCTTATCACTTGGAATTAACTCCCACCTCCACTCAAGACAAGTGTCCACTTACCGGAGACTAGGCCTGTACTCTCTGCTGATACAGACAATCTCCTCTCACCAAACTGACAGCACTGTCCACCGCTGCGTACCAGCCCTGCTACCAGCCTTCTGCTAACCTAATGTATTCTTCTCCCCATTTCCGTCAGCGCTCTCTGCCAGCCACGCCTATTCAATAGCACACAGCATCATCTGTGGCTGGGCAGACCACGTCGGGATCCTAAGGCTGCCGTCTCCAGCTCAGTCCCAGAACTCAAGAGTCTGCTCAACATTGCTCACTGTTTTTAGTGATGCCACGTCTCTGCTTGCCACGTTTGCACTGAGAGAGTCTGTTTCTTGACAGCGCTACGCTGGTACCATTCTCTTCCTTCCATCCTGCTTCCTTCTCCTTTGGCAGATATCTGTCTTTGTTTTCTTTTTTTGTTGCTAACTTCTCAAATGAATTCAACTATCAGCTATCCAGGCAAACTATCAAGTTCACATCTTTCCCTAAAATCACGCCAAATCTCCCCAGCTCTAAATATTTAAAAACACATTCAAATGAATGTCTCATCTCTTTAAATTTCAGACTCCACACATTTCCTCTAAACCGACTCCCACTCCAGGTTAGCTCTGTCACTGCCTTAATCTGCTTCCCATGTCCTCCTGACTCCATAATGCCATTTCCAGGCAGGAACGGAACGCTGTCCCCCCTCCTGGACAGTGTCTCTGGTCCTTTCACTCCTGGGTCATCTCTGCCTGCTCTATGATCCCCTTGCTTTCTGTTTTTCATATCCAAATAACTGACATAACTCTATCAAACTGAACCTCCTTAAGGAACTTGAGTCATATTATTTCTATCTTCTGACTATTAAAGAATTCAGAGTCACCCCTATTTTCCCTTGGGCAGAGTTCTAATTCCCTGGAATGACCCGTGCAGCCCTCTGTGACCCATTTTATCCCCCTACACACATATCCCTTCTCCAGGACTCAGCATCTTCCCTAGGTCTGGTCCTCCACCTCCAGGTATCCTGCATACCCCACTGCCTTCCCGCCTCTACTTCCTAGGGCCACGCCCAGCCTTGCCTCTGGACAGCCTGCTCTCCTCTTACAGCCCCAGTGGTCCCTCCTGCCCGGTGATATCCTCATCTGAAGCCTGAGGTTCCCTCACCAAATGCGAGTCCCACAGGTGTGAGAGCCCTTTCACTACCCTCTCAGTTTTTCTGGTGGGTAGAAGAGCAAAGCCATCTGGTAAAGCAAAACAGAGCTGTAAAGAAGACCTGCTGGCCAGATGTTTCCCCCAAAATAATCTTATCCTCAAGTGAAGAAAAGTCGTTCATGAAAACTTTACAGAGTATTTTACAGTTAGACAACTATAATCCTGTAATTAATCCTATAATTCTGTTTTGTAAAATGAGGTTTTAAAGCCTTTCCAAGTCATGCCCCATTTAACAGTCACCTCTGAGTGAAAATGATTACAAGAAAACGCATTTGATTTCCATAGTATTACAGCACAGAATGATGATCCTACTGGAAGGATTAAGATGATTTAAATTCGGTGTGGACACGTAAGGAAAGCACAGCCTACCTTTTCACAAACTGGAGTATTGTCATTTGCATCGAGGACTTTTACTTCAACTACAGCTTTAGATGAGAAGGTCCCATCAGTCGCAGTGATAGTCAGAAGGTAACTATCCCTTTTCTCCCTGTCCAGAGGCTTCTTCACATAGACCTTCCATTCATTCTGGATATTTTCAACAGCAAACTGGCCCAAAGCATCTCCTCCTATTTACATGATGGAAGATATAAAATTCATTGAATTAAAAGAGAAGGAACAGAAAAGAGAAACTGCACAAAAGATCTATAATACTATTTAAATAAGATTAAAAATAAACATTGTATATATTAGCTTATCTATTTACAGAAGCATTAAACTATAGATTTAAATATTATTATCCCAAATGTAAGACTACTAAACAAGAATTCAATGAAACTAATGCTATCTCTTTATAATTATATTTATCACACTCTAGGTGTAAAGTTCCAAAAAAATCTGTCATAAAAATTAAAAACACTTTAATAACACTGTTAGCTTTACTTAGGTAAAGAACTTGAAATACAGCTGAACAGATACTAATTATTTTTATTTTAAATATTAACTAAAATCTTCCCTCCAACTTACATAAAATATATGTTTAACATACTTCTAATACAATTCAGTTTTGAGCCATTTGGCTTCAATTTTTTACCTGTTATAAAATATGTGACCTGTCTGTTAATCTCTTCTGAATCCGCGTCTGTGGTACTTAAGATGGCAATGACGCCACCTGGTGGATCGTCCTCACTCACTGTCCCTTTATAAATCTCTGCAGTAAACCGTGGCGGGCTATCATTCACATCAGTGACTGTAACCCCCACAATGGCCACGGAGGAGAGCTGAACCTTTTCACCATGATCTGATGCAACCACTTTAATCTGGTAATTGTCTCGCTCTTCATGGTCAAGTTCTTTTAGGGTTGTGATCCAGCCTGTTTCCATATTAATGGCGAAAGATTCGATGATGTCTACACTCTGTGACTGATCTAGACTATACATAACATGGCCATTCATTCCTGAATCTAGGTCAGATGCCCTGATTTGGATGACTCTACTTCCCCCGGGTAGGTTTTCAACAATAAAGGCCTCATATGGATTGGACTCGAAGACAGGGCTGTTATCATTGGCATCCTTCACCTGTACACTAACGTCTACAGAAGCCACCACCTCATAGTCATCATGAGTGCACCTGGCAAGTACAGAAAACTGATACCACTTAGTGGTCTCATGGTCAAGGCTCTTCTCTAGCTTCAGTCTTCCGCTTTGTCTGTCAATAACAAAGAACTCATCTCTATTGCTTTCTGGAGTATTCCCTTTGACCAGACTGTAAAGAACAGTCCCACTACATTCTGCTCTGATGAGATCTATCTCTGTTCCTATTGGCATGTCTTCGGAAATGGTATAGGTGTAAAATGGTTCCAAAAACTTTGGAAGCTGTCTTTCTGGGGTGAGTATTTTAACATAGACAGGAACAACAGACTCTTTTGCTGGAGACCCATTATCGACAGCTCTAACAAAGAAAGTGAAGAACTCATTTTCCAAGCCAATTAAGCTTTCCTTGGTAGAAATGATACCAGTGAGTTTGTTAATTTCCAAGTTCTCCTTAACACTTTCAGAATCCGCTTCGATGGCGTAGCTGACGTCAGCATTGGAGCCCTCGTCGGCATCGCTTGCAAAGACTTTCACGACTGACGTTCCCTTGGCAACGCTGGAGCCGATGTTCACTTCATACTTGGTTGCTCGGAACTGCGGGGCATTGTCATTGTCATCCGTGAGGATCACATTAATGGAGCAGAAGGCCACCTTTCCTCCGGCGTCCTTAGCCATTAAACGGATTGGGATTACTTTCTCTGCAGGAGTCTCGCGGTCAAGTTTTTCCAAAGTAAATATTTGTCCTCTCTCGTTTGTATAAAATCTGTCTCTGGCAAAGTCATTTACAATACTGTAGGTAACGTAACCATAAATACCAGAATCCCTGTCAGTTGCTTTAACCTCGATCACCGGGGTATGTATGGGAGCGTTCTCAGCCAGCTCGACCTCATATTCACTCTGAGGAAAGACAGGACTGTGCAAATTGCCTCCAATTACAGTCACGTGAACCTGTGCTGAACTTCTAAAAACCCCATCAGAAACAGAAACGTTCAGACTGTAAAATGGCTTCAAGGTGTACCGGCGCAGATTTGAGAGTGTGATAATCCCTGTTTCACTGTCAATGACAAAATTTTTATGATCATTGCCAGACAGAATGGAATATTCCAACCTGTCAATATCTGAACTGTCTGCATCATAGGCTTTTACGCACATCACAAAATGACCGTGACTGGCATGCTCACTAATTCTGGCTTCATAAATCTGTTGGCCAAAAAGTGGGGGATTATCATTGAGGTCAGTGACGTCTACTGTGACCATCACATCACTGCTAAGTGGGGGCATGCCACCATCAACAGCTCTTACAAAAATCTTGTGCTGCTGAGACTGCTCATAATCCAGCGTTCTAAGCAGTGAAATGAGACCAGTGCTGCTGTCTATATGAAAATGATCATGACTCTTGCTGTGATTTCCAAACATCTGGTATGAAACTCCTCTATTTGGCTCTGAATCAGCATCTGTTGCTCTCACTTGAACCACAGATGTTCCAATTACAGATGCCTCGGACAGGGTTGCGCTGTAAGCATGCTGACCAAACACAGGGGGGTTATCATTGATGTCTTCCACTATTATATCAACAAATACTTCAGCATGAGCACCAGTCAAAGAGTCAGTTGCTCGTATGCTCAGTTTATATGCTGGGTGGGACTCAAAGTCCAGAGGAGCTATGACGTTTATGACTCCAGTATTAAAGTTAATACTAAACTGGCTGAACGGGTCCCCGTCTGTGATGCTGTAGTACACTTTCAGCCCCTCCGGACTGTTGGCCTGTACATGGACAACTGGGCTATGCATCTGGACATTCTCTGGAACCTCTGCACTGTAGAAAGGCTTTTCAAACACAGGCATGGCTTTGTTCATCACGGTGATTGGAACTATGACTTCGGCTGAGAAAGCTGGGTTTCCTCCATCCTTTGCAATCACTGTGACGAGATACTCTTTATTTAAGGTGTCAGGTTCAAACTGCTTCTTCAGTGAAATTTCGCCTGAGGGGCCAATTTGGAAGTGCTCATGATGTTCCTTAAGGTAGTAATGTACTTCCCCATTTCTGCCACTGTCTCTGTCCACAGCAGTGACGTAGCGAATGACATGGCCCACCTCGGTATCCACTTTAACAACAGCATAGTAGGGAAGATTGATGAAGACGGGGGCGTTATCATTTTGGTCTTCCACAGTTACCTTTACGACCACGTGGGCCACTGCCGAGGGCTTACGTTCTTTTGTCACTTCAACCACCACATCAAATGCCTCCTGCTGCTCACGATCGAATGGCACTCCGGTGGATGACAGCACTCCAGAGGTGCGGCTGATTTTAAATCTGCGATCTGGGTTGAGGATGTGATAGAACAAGGGCTCATTGATTGGATTCCCAATGGCAGTAATAACAGCAAGTGTTTTGGCTTCGGTGGAATTCTCTTTCACTGCTGCCGAGTAGAAATCCTGGGTAAACTTCAGTTGACTCTCTTTGCTTTCTTTTACATTAATCTTCACAGAGGTGAAGCTGGCATATCTGCCATCAGACGCTCGAATGGTTAACTCATAGCGGCTTCTTAGCTGAGTTGTGTTCTGAATGGTTATAGTGCCAGTCTTGTAGTCCATAAAAAACTTCTCCCCGATGTTACCTTCGGTGATGGAGTACATTAACTGTGAAAATGCACTGGAATCAGCATCTGTAGCATTTACTGTGATAATTTTTACTCCTCTGTATGTTGGCAACAAAAGAGATGCTTCATACAATGATTTGGAGAACACAGGAGGGCAATCATTAATATCAATTACATGTATCGTCACATTAGCTGCATATTCAGCAAACAAACGTGGTGTCCCCATGTCGTGCACTTGTACGGTAAAGTGAAAAACACTTGTTTCCTCATAGTCTAAACTCAGCTTTGTATGAATAGCACCCGTGCTAGAATCAATGGCAAAATATCTGTGCACAGACGGTTCAACAATGTGATAAGCGAGCAGAGCGTTTGATTCTTTATCAGCATCGGTTGCCCGAACCACCAGGGGGACATGCCTGTCTGTCAGGACCACGCTGTTCACTGCAGCTGACTCACTAACGTGGCCTGAATATTCCACCTGCATAAACACTGGCATGTTGTCATTCTCATCCTGCAGATGTACCAGAACAGTGGCATTTGTGGACAAACCAGCCATGTTGGTTCCTTGTATTATTAAGGTATAAATGGGCAAAGTTTCAAAATCCAGGGCTTTTTGAGTGATGATACTTCCAGAATGTGGATTAATATCAAAAGCGTCCCCTATATTTCCATCTTTTATTTCATATATCACTGATGACTGACTGTAGGCTGTAACCATTCCAACGAAACTGCCAATGCTGATGGTTTCACTGATTTCAACGGAGTATTCTTTGGATGTAAACTTAGGAGAGGCATTGTCAGCGATTGTGACAAAGATGTGTACAGAAGTCATTTCGCTCAATGGCGGATTGCCTCTATCTGTAGCTTTTACCATTAAATCATATTTTTCTTGATTACTTCGATCCAATTCTTTGGCAGTTTTTATAGAGCCCAAGATGGGATCAATTGTAAAAGAATTGCCAATATTTCCTGGAAGGACAGAAAAAGATACATGTTTATGAAAATAAGACACAATAGAAGTAGTTGAGAAAAACAGAAACAAAGCTATCATTAAAAATTATCATCAAAATTAAGCAAAATTGTGGGAGATATCAACATTTGAATGGAATCTGTAATTTGTATCATTTTCATCTAACTGAGACAAGACATGCTTTTCATTCTGGCCATACACTCTGAAAAGCAAGAAACAGAAGAAATTATGTCTCTTATTTTAAATACTGAGGAACAATATTATGTAACTCACTCTACGTGTTTTGAAGATTATAAGGGGATTCATCTCCTTGTAAATAGTTTCAGGGACAATTCTGTTTCCACCAAGACGTCTGGAGACACCTGTGGTTGTTCCAACTCTGAGAAAGGTGCTACTGGCATCTTGTGGGATGAGAACAGGGAGGCCGCTGAACACCCAGCAATGCACAGCACGGCTCTCCAATGCAAGAAGTTATCTGGCCCAGAAGATCAATAGTGCTCAGGCTGGGAAACAAGCTACTAAGACAATTTGTTTTCCTTCAACTTTTCAGGCCACACTCTGCAATATACCATAATTTTGCATCTTTTGGAGACCAGGACATCTCTGTAGTCCTCCTGGCTAGGATCAAGGGTACTGAGTTTGAACCCATCCACTACTTTTTTCAAGGAACAAGCATCTAGAATTCAGTATCCTAGTCATAGTCCTGAATTTATTTTCCTCAAATGAACTATTCTACTTACTCAGAATAAAGTTCTCTTGCCACTTAACCGCTTTCTCAAATTCTTACTCTAAGTCTGCAGTGAGTTATGGCATTTCACAGACCAAACTACTTAGTGTGATCTGCAGACCAGGAATTAACCAAGCAGCTCTTTGTCTAATTCATTTCCAGTCAACACTTCCGATACAGTCTTCATTTCCTCCCTTTAATACATTTTCCAAAACTCCACGATAAGTTTTTCTGAAGCCAGACCCAGCCTGGTTTTCATTAAGTCTGCCTGGCTCCCTGTCCAGGCCCCACGGCAGAGCCTCAGTCTGCAACGCAGAGGAGCCCACGCCTTTCCACGGCCTGAACTCGGGCCCAGGAACAAGGTCCTGATGCCTCTGCCAGGTTGCTCAGACACTAATTTCCGGCTTGTCTGATTTGGAGGAAGTTCTCTCTCACTGCGTTTTAGGCAGTGACCAGAGCTGAAAGATCCTTTTCTCATCCTATTTGAGTGTCACCCTCAGCTTCCAAAATTGTAACAGACCATGCTACCTGACAGAAAAAAACATGTACCTTGGGAAGGTGTCTCTACCCCCATCTCTCAAGGTTTCCTGTATCTGTACTTACAGAGCAGCTGACCAGCCAACACTTATATACCAACATATACTTCTGTATTATTTTCTACAGTTGAAATCTTACTGTGCCAGTAAGTTTCCCAAATGCAAGGACTCAAAGTAAAGGATGAACTAAATTTCTTAGTGCTGAAGCAGGCTGTGGGGTCAGAGCGCACTGCTCTGCAAAGCTTGCTCCTGGCCTGCACCATCCCCGCGTCCTCCTTGCCCCTCCGCCCGGAGCACTCTCTATCCCAGAGCCTGTGCTTTTGGTGTGGGCTCTCCGGGAACAGCTTCCCCAGCTCTTCTCAAGACCCCATGGCCCCGCCTTCAGGGGGGCGGTGAGGCACTCCTGGACCTCCCTATTCAGTGTGGCTCTTTCTACTTTGTTTTTCTTTCATGGTATGTCTAACAACCTTGTTCTTTAACTGCCTAATGTGAAACTCAGAAACATTCTTTATCATCTGCAGTATCCTGACTGAAATAGGTGTCCCTGAGCTTTTCAATAATATCAAGAGAGTTAAACAGGAACCCTAAGGCAGAAACAAACTAGATTTATACAGGAGAAAGCAACAACGTCATGCTTTCACAGGAAACAGCTGTGGACTAACAAAAATGTGACCCTGCTAATAAGAATCCTCATTCACCAAACACTAGGATACGGGCACTGTATTTGTAAACACATAGGGCAGTATGTCAGAAAAATCTGTTCTGGGCTGAAGGCTCAGGCCTCCACTTTAGCTGAAATAGACGCCCCAACTGCTCACTGTATTTAAACAGGGAAGCTGCACAAACAAGTTAGTTTTTGCCCCTGTGTTCTGACTACGCTGTGAGTCTCTCGCCTGCATGGCACAAAAAGGAGATGTGCAGGCTAAGTCTATTGCTCCCACGGCTGACGTGCTTTTGTTCAGGAGGCTGAGGACAGCGTGGCCATCTCTCCCACATCTGAACTCTACCTACAAAACCTACGTTTGGGGAAGAAAATCAATTCTAATCAATAAATACACTTAGCAAACGTCTATTTCTAGGTGTTACAATAGTTGTGAAGGAGAACTCTAATAATCTGCTTTTTAAACTAACATAAAAAGAGAACAAAACATCATATAGCATATGGGACGGATGTGTCTCTAACTTATACTTCGCTGTTACTGAAACCACCTTTTAATTAAATTCATTTTTCCCCTGAAGATTTGTAGTAAGACAAAACGTTTTGCTTAATAAATTTCTGTTAATTAACATGCAGTATTGTGGACAATTTATAACTCATCTTTTGAACTTTATTATAGGTAACCTGACATAAATTAGAAGCAAGCTGATTATGGATAAACTATTAAATGAAAGGCAGTATGAATATTTTACAATTTATACTATAGCAAGAGATGTATGTATATAGTACATACCTTTACTAAGTTTTATCAGTAGTGCTTTTCTATAAAATAATTGTTTGCCATAGTTCTATACTACCAAAAGTATTTTTTTTAATCTTAAAGGTCCCAATTTCACACTGAATGGTTCAATGGTACCATCTACTTTTTGAAAGGAGATAGAATTCCATTCTTAGAATACCAAATTACTAATCCTATCAGTCATTAAAAGTATTCAAAGAATGCACATGCCTTTTTGCAGACACCAACAATCATATTTTAACCACCCAGTTGTTGAAAATTATGTGAAAGCTAAGGGAAAGTTTAACATTTTCTCCTACATAAACGCAGTCAGTTTGTCTATGACAAAATTACTTACTGAAATGCTCAGGCATGCACAAAAGGAATGCACTGTTTTTCTAACTGTTAAATTTTTGAAGCAATGGAAAAACACTTCATCTTTATTCAAGGCACTAACTACATACACTACAATGCATTTCAACACTGCAATCACGGGCAGTGCATAAAATGTTACTTGTGAGTAATGAACTCAATTTGGTTGTTTTAAGGGAAACAAATGAAATTTCAAATGCGTAAAAGTAAAAATAGTTCAGCCACATAAAGCATACTGGTAAGTATTTTGTTAAAATGATTCTCCACTTACTCAGATTTTCACTATACAATGTATAGATGATCTAGCCTTCTTCTACTGATGAGAATACTTAGAAGAGATCATTTCTAAATAGGTTGAACTCTGGACTAAAAGGTCAAGCAGAAGACTGCAATTCCCTGAGATCTTTACAAACACAGAAGAAGGAAAGAGACTATATTTTTTGTACTAACAAAGGTACTAAGGAAGTTGGGAAAATAGACTGTCTTTTCAGCAGCATGATCATCATTTACTCAGTACTTGCCATGAGTAGGAAAGTCTCAAAGCACCATTTTTTTTTTTTGTACTGGGGATCAAACTTGTGACCTTGTAGTTATGAGGCAGGTGCTAGAAGCATTGAGCTAAAACCCCAGCCCGAAGGCAGTGTAATTTTTAACTGTATAATCATGTGCACTAAAGCAAAATTCTTTTTTTTGTTTTGTTTTTTGAGACAGGGTCTCGCTTTATAGTTCAGGTTGGCCCTGAGCTCACTATGTAGCCCAGGCAAGCCTCGAACTCAGCAATCTTCCTGTCTCTGCCTCCCGAGTGCTGGGATGACAGACGTGAGCCACCACGCCCGGCACTGTGATATGTGGTGCTGATTGCTGGTTGATTGTTGGTGGGTGTGAGTCACCAGGCCCAGCATTTTATGTGGTTACCAGGATCGAACTCAGGACCTTGCGCTTGTGAGGCAGGCGCTGGAACCACTGAGCTAAATCTCCGGCCCTAAAGCAAAATTCTTATCCAACACACATACCAGTGGGCCAGTGATAACTCTATCAAGGACAGGCATGAATGCCTCTTCCATGCCATAGAAAATGAGCTTTCCTAATCCATGGAATGAATACATGAATGAGTGATAAAACAGAACACAGAGTAAACAAACTTCACTCTGCCATGATCGCTCTTGATGCTCCTCCTCACTGTCACCAGCAGGAACCTGGATTTCTGCCCGATCTTCCCATCCAGAACTGCCCAGCACCGAATCTCCAATGGCCTCATTGCCCTTGTTGCCTCAAGGCCAGAAGCAGCAGGTCCCTCAACCTTTTTTCTAGTCCCAGATCCCACTGTAACCTACAATAACAATCCAAGCCCATGTCTTAAAGTTCAACTTTTAGCCGGGTGTGGTGGCTCACGCCTGTAATCCCAGCACTTGGGAGGCAGAGACAGGAGGACTGCTGAGTTCAAGGCTTGCCTGGGCTACATAGTGAGCTCAGGGCCAGCCTGAACTACAAAGCGAGAGCCTGTCTCAAAAAAAAAAAAAAAAAAAAAATCAACTTTTAAAAGTAGATGAGGTGAAAATCAGACTAGGGTGGTTGGTGTGTAGGACATAAGACACTACTTTTCTGAGAATTAAACTCAGGAAGAACTGGACCAATCTGCATTCTATCCAAAAAGTCCACACTCTGTCCAAGAGCCAGGGCTCTCTGATAAAAAGTAAAATGGTTAATTACTAGCCTAAGATTTTCCTATGCATTTCATAGTTAACCTTAGTCAAGTAAGACTCTCCTTTCTGCAGGTTTCTCCCAAGACTTTGATTATGTTAATACTGTGAGTCTCCAAGAACCATAGGTACAGTACCTAAACTTACTGGGACTCTACCTTTGGTCTCTAGTGGGTTAAAACTTAACATTTAAAAACATTTCCTTTTTAAAGATCTCAATTTAAGTAATTTTTTTCAGCAATACACAGAAATGTTACACCTAAAACTCATTTTAGAAAATAAATATATTTTAACATATGCAAAATGTAAACTATTGAAAACTCCAAAAATACCTGATTCAATTGAATACAGAACTTCAGCATTTTTCCCCTTGTCTTTATCCAGAGCTGTAACCTGCAACACCACTGAGCCAACAGCTGCTGACTCATAAACCCGCCCTTCATAGGAGGAGCTGGTGAACCATGGGGCGTGGTCATTCGTGTCACTGACATTCACAATAATCCTTGCGAAGTTGCGTTTTACAGGGACATCCTGATCCCGGACCTGAAAGAATCATTCAGTATGTTATTAGTTTTCAGGGATTTTTTTTCTTACGGATTAAAAATCACTTTACTGTCAAACGCAAGAAACCTTTCAGGAACCACATGGGCAGATGGATGAGCAGACGCATACCATGACTGTAAGAACGTGCTGGTGAACAGCTTCATGGTCCAGTTTTTCAGAAGTAGAGAGAGAGCCGGTTGCAGGATCAAGACGAAATTTCTTGAGACTCAGTGGGTCTCTACTACTCTGCAGGGTATAGATGAGTTTGTTTTTTTCATCCTTATCCACAGCACTGATTTGCAGAATTTCTGTTTCTGGTGCTGTGTCTTCAGGAATAACAACTTCATATTTTGAGGTGGAAAACTGAGGACGGTGGTCATTTGTATCTATTACTTTGATGAGAACCTGTAAGAAAGGACAAGTATTATATCTCTTTGGAGATATCGCTTTGGAGATATAATACTGCTCATACTTAACATTTACTTCTAAAAGGCGCTTGATTTCTCTTAGGTCTCCACACAGGCAACATCTCTGCAGATTACTTGTGGAAAGAAAACAGAATTTACTTTGTCAGAACCTATGCAAAACTCATTTGCTAAATGACAGCTGAATCTATAACTACTAAGCTACTGAGGCAAGTGAGACAGATGATTATGCTATTTAAATTTCTCATTCTATTCCAAAATACCAAATTTTGATTAAGTTTTTAAATATACAAAAAGAAAAATTAAAAATGCTTTTAGGGCTATAAATATAGCTCAGTGGTAGAGTGCTTTCCTGGGTTTAATCCCCAGCATACAAACGAAAACGTTTTTAAAACCTATTTTTGTGACTTCAATATCTACACAAATATGAAGTGATTATGTTTATTCCTAGAAGCAAATAAATAATTTAAAAGATAAAACCTCTTAAATATCTCAAGACATAAAATCTTTATGTGGAAAAAGTAGAAGTTTAAAAATTTGGTCTTAAACTGAATTTTTAAACCATCTACTCTGACAATAAGAGGATTCCTTTTCAGATGAAGAGAAGTAGTGTACACGGATAAGGAATAGTAGAAATCAGTATCCACCATAAAAGATGGGTTACAGTTTACAAACCAGAAATCTGTGCTGGATCCTAAGGACATAAGTGCTCGCTAATCCCAGTGGCACAGGTGGCTCAAGTTCTAGCAAAGCACAGGCAAAGCTGTTAACCATACTTGTGCCAGAGGACAGGGAGAGAGGCCGTTTATGACAGTGCTTGTGATCTTCCAAACACCCTCTCACCAATAACAGACCTTTGACGATGACTTTATGGATACTAAATTTATTCACCAAATCACAAAAAGTTATTATGTAAGTAAATATATAAAACTAAGATTGAGAAGGTAGGACTATAAAGGAAATTTCTATCAATTAAGTCATGATATGTATTTATTTCCATTATAAATTTAAAACATTTTTATCATAGAGTATTAAAGAGGTTTAATGCTGCTCCAAGATCAATTAATCAGTATTAAGTAGAAAAGCAGAAAGTTAAAAAACATCAGTTTGATGAGGCAACTCAAATGAACATTTGTTGGGCACTTAGGTGCTCTTAGGGTATGAAATAAGTGTGCACAACAGCTTAAGTCCTCATGCAGCCTTTAATTTCACCAGGCCAAGTCTAAGTCTCACATATTACCAAGCAGGGTGTTAAGAATCTAGAGATGGGGGACAGTCAGACGTTCTTAAGGAGGAGGTAACATTGTGCTTGTAAGGGTCTTAGGTTGGTAGCTAACTGTGTACTTTGGTTAAAGAGGTCAAGGTAAGAGGTGAGATGGATACCCTACCTTATAGACAGCAGGACTCGGAACTAAGTGATAACATAGTAAACGAGCAGGAAAATTACAGAATCTCTAGCTGAGGCTGACAAACTATATATCCTGTATGCTCTGAATCTTGTCATCAGAGGAAGTGGCCTTACTCCCTCCTCTCAGCCAGGTGCACTGCCCTGGAAAGCCAGGAAAGGCATTGTTTCTGCAGAGTTCTGGGATTCACTCCACCACATCCTCCCAACGTCTCTGCTGTGGAAGTGCCCTGGGTGACGGACACTGGTCTGTCTCCTAAACTTAAATCTGGAACCTGCTGCTACCGACCCGGATGCACAAAACCTGCTCTGTTTATCCTTAAGTTTCACCTACAAACCCAAATCTCTCTCACTTGCTCCAGAGCCTCTGCACATGGTTCGGACTTCTGCGTTCCTCTTCAGACGCTGTCTGTTCTTCTGCTCTCTCTCTCTCTCAGATTTGCATCTCCTATTCTCAGCTTCAGATGGGAAACCTAACACTAATGCTGACTGCTTCCTTTGTCTCCAACCACTAGAGGGTCAACCTGGGACCAGTAACCAGTCTCTTCTACCTGACTTCCCTGCTGGCCATCCATCAGGATATTGTATCAAGGCCCTCTGAAAATGACTCCAAGTAAGTTGCCCAAGTACAAAAGAATCAAATCTTAAAAGAAACCTTCATAGTCATCTTCTAAATGTACTAACTAAAACCAGAAATGTTGGTAAAGCAGCATTATTTATTACTCACTTAAAATACAAATGATCATTAGTAGTAAGAATGTATGGTGCTGGGCGTGGTGGTTCACACCTGTAATCCTAGCACTGGGGAGGCAGAGGTAGGAGGACTGCTGTGAGCTTAAGGCTAGCCTGAGCTACATGGTGAGTTCAGGGCCAGGCTGAACTACAAGGCAAGACCCTGTCTCAAAAAACTAAAAAAAAAGAATACTTGGCACTGAGGACTATTTTTCTGGCTGATCAATCTTGTAAATGAAACCACGCACTCTTGAAAACTATCCTGTTAGATTTAATATAATTTGTAATGTTTTATTCTCACTTTCATGTTCTGAATCTAACTTCAGGGCCTTATTCTTAAGAAGTGAGGAAGTCAATCGATTTTGCTTGTCACTACAATGAAAGTGCCACTGACAGAATGGACTTTGATGCCGCGGAACCTGAGCAGGCATCTCACAGTGACATCAACAGCTCGTAGTGCAGCATATAATATCCACTTTACACACATTCAAATCACAAGTATCTGAAGAAAGAAATAAGATACTTTTTACAAAACACTTTACATTATCTATTTCACATTACTAATTGAAAATATATTATATACTACACGTGGAAGCGCATTAGTGGGGATTAGACTCAAGGGCTTTGCAATAAATCACCTTTCCCACTCTTAAATTTTTTGAGACAAGGCCTCATTAAACTGCTAAGCCATCTGGGCTGGGCTAAGATTTTTGATGCTCATGCCTCAGCCTCAGAATGCTGAGACTGATGATTACAGCTGTGTATCATGATGGACTCATATTACAACCTTATTTTTTAATGAAATTAAGTTAGTAGATAACCTTAACATTTAAAAGAGTGTAATCTAAGATAGAAAACAAATTCAGAACTACTGTATTTTTTTTTCTAGCCTTTACACTCTGGTTTTCTAAGGACACTTGAAGCCTTGGGCCTCCACTGTTCTAATGTAAGCTCCCAAGAGGCAGCATCTCCACAACAACAGCTGGCGTAACACGTGTGCGGCCAGTGTTTGGTAAGTAAATGAATAAATGGATGTGTCTCCTCCTGTAAGTCTGCGAAGATTATCACCAAGAAAGGTTCCTTTTGGAAGCCTCCAACAGCCCTCACCAAGAAACCAGAGACAGTAAGAGAATTCAGTTTGTTGGACTGATTGATAGAATTTCAACATTTAATTTGAAAGCCTAGCAGTCTGGTCATCTCTTAATCATAAGATGAAATAAATAAATGTATTGAAGGAATCATTAAAACAATTTTATTATTTTTACACAGTCCCAATTCAGTTGGGAAAAGTGAGGTGGGGTTGTAAAAGAAGTGATTTTAGGGGCCAGAGATTTAGCTCAGTGGTTCCAGTGACTGCCTCACAAGCGCAAGGCCCTGAGTTCGATCCCCAGTAACCACATACAATGCTGGGCATGGTGACTCACACCCACCAGCCATCAATACCACATACCACAGTGACGGGCGTGGTGGCTCACGCCTGTAATCACAGCACTCGGGAGGAAGAGACAGGTGGATTGCTGAGTTCGAGGCTTGCCTGGGCTACATAGTGAGCTCAGAGCCAGCCTGAACTACAAAGCGAGACCCTGTCTAAAAAAAAAAAAGTGATTTTAAAGATCAATTACTTTAATCAGCTTTTATGAAAAAGACCTATACAATTCATCCTCAACAGTGAAACACTATATAATGCATTATATATTTTAAACATGAATACATCATATAGGCGACTTGAATAGCCCAGCAATGGTATGATTTGGTTTCAAGTCTTCTGTCAACATCTGTACAGCTGGTACTTCAACTAAAAGCTGAGCCAAGGTGTACAGCTGACGTTCTTTCTCCAAATACGAACTGTGGTGTGCGTGCACCCGCGGGATCCCAGAGCTTCCGGGGGGCTCAAGTAACTGCTTCTGTTGTCTGTGGACCCTGAAATCAGAATGATCCCGGTCCTCCTCTGAAAAACACACTATTAATAAATTCACTTACTTGGGCCGGGCATGATGGCTCACGCCTGTAATCCCAGCACTCGGGAGGCAGAGACAGGAGGATTGCTGAGTTGGAGGCTTGCCTGGGCTACATAGTGAGCTCAGAGCCAGCCTGAACTACAAAGTGAGACCCTGTCTCAAAAAACAAACAAACAAACAAAAATAAATAAATTCACTTACTTGGGAATGGATAGTGGTGGTTCCATC
The DNA here is from genome assembly GCA_004025085.1 of Thryonomys swinderianus. Lineage (NCBI taxonomy): Eukaryota > Metazoa > Chordata > Mammalia > Rodentia > Thryonomyidae > Thryonomys > Thryonomys swinderianus. The sequence goes on along the minus strand of PVIC010002726.1, from coordinate 13,947 downwards.
TGTAGCCTCAACTGTGAGGTTATAGTTTGATTTTTGTTCTGCATCAAGAGGTTTGGCAATGACAATGGTCCCAGTGCCCTTGTCTATATCAAAGTGACTGTCGACGTTGCCAGCTAGTTTAAAACAGGACAGATGAGAGTTAGAAGAGGTTGGAGGATCCAAACCTGCTATGTGTTTTGTGGCTTTTTTAGTACTCTGTGGCAGTGAAAAGGATTTCTAATGCAATGATCAAGATGAAGCCAAGGAGCCAGCATTTGGAAAGGCCAGAGCAGCCAGTTATAGTCACTGCCAACAGGACTAACCCTGACTACCAAGGGAGCTAAGTTAGATAAGAGCAAGAAAGCAACTCTTAAGACAGAACAGTATTGCTTTTACTGCCAACAAATTCATTTCAACTTGCTTTTTTAGAGTTCTGCATATCTACTTAATTTACATTAGTAGCTATATAAAACATCACTAGCAGTTTAAAATTTTAATTCTTTATTTGTGCTAATGGGGATTGAATCAAAATATTAGCCCATGCCAAGGAAACCACTCTAGTGCTGTGCCACATGCCCAGCCCTAGAAATTTAACTGTTAAATGAAATTCTGTCCCTAATTCCCTTAGCAAATAACCACTACAACAAATGTTAACTCTGAAAAAAAAAATAGTGGTAGCTAACTGATCGATTCTATTACATTTTTTAAAAAAATTTTTTCTCATTATTATCATTTTCTCATTTATATAATCAATTTTCCTCTAATGCTGTCCCACTGTATTCTGAATTATGTTAACAGAGATCTTTCCAAGTCCACTGAATTTAAAATATTTGTGTCAATGATATGAAATGGAATGATAATGAAGTCCTCTTACTCTAATCAAAAAGCAAAACAACATACACATAAAAAAAGACCTTATGTAAAACTTAAAACTATGAACTTAGGAATGATTAAGTCAGCATGTTCGCAACTAGAATGGGTGACCAGAAGAAACCATGAATTGAAATAGCAATGAAAAAATGATCACCGGAAATTAAAAAAAAAAAGAATTCCAAAAAAACCCCAACCCAAATCAATGCTTTTTTTTTTTTTTTGATCTCATAATCTGAGGCAAATTATGTGATCTCAGCAGATACCTTCTGCTGTACAGTTCGGGTCACAAGTCATCTGAAAGATGTAAAAAACTTCTCTAGCAAGGGTGTCTCCTGTCACAGCCCAAAGAAGCAAGTAAGCATGGAAAGCAAGCACAGAACAGGAAGAGCAGTCAATCAAACCGGAAGTCACAGGAAGGGTTAAACAGTGAGGTCAGGTACTGCACAACAGCAACCCAGTGCTCTGGAAATGTGAAAAAGGTTAAGAGAAAGTAAACCAGCTATTTTCATCACAGTTAACGAGGAAGATAATCGTTTCTCCCCTTAAACTACAACAGTTTGAGACATGTTGTCAACATTTTCCCATAACCATCAGACTAGAGAAAAAAGCCCAACTGTCTAGTATGAATGTTCAAAAGGAAAACCCTGCACCACCTTCTCTCTGTAACTCTTACTGTGTGTTGCTTGTCAGCTTCTACTTTCTGCAAGAATATCTGGGGTAATGCAGAAGAGAGGTGCAAAACCGAAGAGCAACCTGAAAATCTCCCTGAAGATAAACCACAACACACACTAACGACCTTGAACATCAGTACAGTCAAAATACGCTGAAGAAACAGTAAAAAAGCTATAAAATATAGTTTAATGTAAATTTTTAAAAATGTATAAAATAAAGGATTGCATTTCACATCAAAGCTAAATCAATGACAAAAAGAAAGAAGTGACTTAGCCACATAAATTTTGTAAGAATGGTGAGTTAACTTAATGAACTCAGCTTTCTACTAAAACTGAGATAAATAAAACTAAAAAGTCAAAGCTGGCACATAAATTTAAGTTACACAAATCAAAACTCCTCTCCAGCACAGTTGTATGATAGTCACAGTCTTATTCTTAATTTAATTCTGAAATGTGCACAAGACTCAGAAACCATGCGCAGGTCTCTCTTCTGTGTAAGCTGTACAAGAACAACGAGAACTGAGAAACCGAGTGGTGCTTACCAGTGATGTCGAACCAAAGAGGTGTGCCAGGGGGCTCAACAGATAGGACTCCAATCATGTGAGCAACTGGATCACTTTCCATTACGGTAAAGGTGAAAAATGATTCTTCAAATGCAATTGGCTCTGGGGATGGTCTGGGTTTGGAGATCCACTCAATATGCAGCCTAGTGGTGGATGACTTTTGAGGGCGGCCATTATCAACTGCCTTGATCTGCAAAATAAAAAAATAAAAACAAGTTATAGCCTATGACCAAAGCACAGATTAGTTCAGTCTCAAATTGAGCTAATTTCAAATATTTAATATTCTTATCTGGATATATTACATCTTTAAATATTGATGGAAAGAACAACTGTTTCATAATCAAACTCAGTGTAAACAATGAACACCTGGAACAGGAGCTGAAAACAAAAAAACGAACCCGTACTTCTCAAACATTATCAACCATCACTCAGCCGTTAGGTCATAAACACTGAAGCCATTTACTATGTGAAGCTAGAAGAAATTCAAGACTATGTCCATTGTCAAAGACTATGATCTTTACTCACTGAAAGAATATCATATTCTCCAGCTGCAGAGGACTTTTTGGATGAAACCACTCCAGTTTTTGGTTCAATAAAAAATTTGCCATGCTCGTTTCCATCTTCAATGCTGTAGGAGATTTCTGCATTGGGACCCTCATCTTTATCGGCAGCTATGACACGGTACAGAGGCTCTCGTTTGGCGCTTCTTTCTCTTTCTGGCCTTTCTCGTTCTGGCAGTCTGATTTTGTAGAACTTCTGCAAGAACTGGGGCTTGTTGTCATTTTCATCAAGGATTTTCACAATCACTCTTGCAATGGTTGACTTGGGAGGAATACCGTTGTCTGTCACAGTGACCTGTTTTTTTACAAGATCAAATAGATCAACAAAATTTTACAGATATGTAATGTGAATACTTTATTCCTAACAAACACTGCTATTAGAATAAATTTCTACTGTTTCCATATCATTACGGCCTGTACCATCTCGCCTCATTCTGATAACAACCCTGTAAAGAGGTACAGCAATCTCTCTGGTTTTATAGACAAGAGACCCAGGGAGCTGAGCGATGGCGAAGGAATACCTGTCAGCCCCCACTCTTTCATGACCATGAAGTCTGTGCCTCGCACTATGACTATAAAGTGAACAATACCAAAATGTTAACCCAAAACTAAGCATTTCGAGATCATGGAAGAGATACATTAAAAATCTGCTTTGAATATTTAAAAAACTCTCTTTAAAAAATGTACTCTGTGTACTTAAAACATAAAACTATGGATAGGCTACAGCTGAAAAACTGTCATTTTAAAGCTGCATTAATAAATATGCTTTATCATTATTCTAAACTGCACGCTAAATGCTACACATTTATAGTAATAATTATTTTATTCTGCTTGCTTATCTCTTTATAAAGAAATCTTTAGTATTTGGGAAGGTGAACATACCTATTTAATTTTATGACCAACTTAATGTTTTTGTAAAAGCAATGTAAAAAGTTGACATTTTAAATAAATTTTCCATGTATTCAACTCAGGGATGAAGATAACAGAGTGCTTCTGTATGCATCCATCAATTTCAACTGTTAATTAGAAGTTCTTCCATATGGCAGTATATATATACTAAATAATCTCAATAAAGGTTATTCTGTCCTCAGACACATCTCCTAAATCAACACGAGCACTGGCTCTCAAACTTACCACCACATCAGAACTACAGGAGACACGTAAGATGATATGTAAACAACCTATTACTAAACCTTCATTCTTATCAATGTCTTAATATTGTCTTTAAAGTCTTACGTAGTTTAAATCTGTCCAATCGCACCTTTAACATTCACTGAGATAAAGTGTTTGGGGTGAGGTCTACAATGCATGTGAAATGCACAGTCATGGCCAAGTGACAGAACAAGAGCAAGACGTCCACGTTTGTAACTGTTCTTCTCGCACTTTGGCATCTGGTTATTTCTTCACTACCCACTTCAGCTTTCTGTCAATTCCTGTACTGAATAGACATAAATTCAAAACTCCATTCTATCATAAAGAAAGTGAATTCAAGGAAGCTGTGCAACTTATAAAATAAAAACCCAGCTGTAATACATGACAAAATCACTACTGGGAACGTACTGCTGAAACTACCTTCACTACAGAGGATATTTACAACGTATCCACACAGATATGAGGCACAGCTATTGAAAGCCATGTATTTTGCTGACAAAGTCAGGAAATCTCAACCAAAGGTGAAATGAAATTTAGTTCACAGTAGCATGAATAGCAATAAAAAGAGAATTTTTTAAAAAATCACTATTTAGACTCTGATCTATCCACTGCCTTGACAGATGTGCACAGATAACTCACAATCAAAGCACATGGCTTTTCCAGGTCTGGTTCCAATAATTAACAGCAGCCTCAACATGTGATAAGAAATGTTAACAGTGGTAATGAGTTTCTTCTGCTAGATTTCCCTCTCCGATAGTGTTTCCTTGGGTTTCCAGGCAACTGTACCCAGCACGGTATGCATCACACTCTACCTTCCTCCCTCAAATACTCCTAGACCTCATTCTGCAATCTGTTTACTGTCAGGAAGAAACACATAGATAGTAAATGACAAGAAGTTTGGAATTTTTAATTAACATGATAATGAGAGGCCTTACTAGAAGAGAACATTTTAGAAGGAGACTTATTCAATTTCAATCTACATTTCCTTTAGAAAATTTTAGGAAATATTCTTAAACCAAAAAAAATTATAATTATGTAATTATTTAAGAATGGAAAAAAATGTGGAAACAAGCTAACTATATAGTTCAGAAGGTTAAACCCAATCTATATGTAATATTTACGACACAGAAAAGCTCCAAAAGGTAAACAGAAAATAGTTCTCATACAAATGAAATCCCTTCATTTTCAATGCACTGACGGATAAAGATATATATATATATATATATGTATATCTGTGTGTGTGTAAGTACAGAACTCAGGATGGAGCACATCACGGTGTTGTGTATCCTGAGGACTCAAGGAGGCAGGAGAAGGGGCTGTGACCTGTAGCTGGGACACTTCCTTTTCCCTGAAGACCGAATACTAATACAGTAAAATCTAGCAGTCATGAGTACAGGTCAATAGGGGCATGGACAGACTCTCTAAACATATTTGTAATTGTACATAAAAAACAAAGCAATGCTTACTTCTAATATGTGTTCATCTTGCTGCTCTCGGTCTAGTCTCCTTGAAGTAGTTGTGATAAGACCTGTAAAACATTAAGAAATTTGTTAATCTTCAAAACATAAGGCCTTACAAAATCTTATGACCTAAACCATACTCTCATGAGCATCTGGACAAATTCTAACAACTCAAAGGAAAAAAAGAAGAAAATCTAAATTTGGGGTATGGTTATTTTATTTACAAACAAATATAAACACTGTAATTTATACTTTCTGACTTTAATAATTCTTGGGTATGAACAATAAACGACAGAATAAAGAAAACAGAAAGTTCTAATCAGCCATATTTTTTACTGCTGACAGATGAAACTGGTATTTCATTAGAAAGTTTTGAAAAGTACAGTTATCTAGTATTTCTTCATCCACATTTCCCCAAAGATACTGTTTCAAAGACAAAAAAATTGATTGAAATAACTACTTTAAATATATTTTTTAAAATGGTTAAAAGGTACAATGTTAGTATAACTTATTGCCTTTAAATCATGTACCTTCAAATATAAAAAACTGGTACAAAAAGTAATGTAATTTCCTAGATGTTTCTCAAACAGTAGCCATTTAATTTCCAATAAAAGAAGCTAAATATTTCTCAAAGAAATTCTCTATTCTCTATGTCTTTAATTATTTTACCGAACTAAAGTATACATTTAACCTCTCTCTAGAACTGTGCAACCTAGAAGTCCATTGCCATTGATTATATTTGTTTCTTCAAAAATACAAACTTTCCTCACCACTAAACCGTCCCCTACAACTAGTGCTGACAGAGGGCAGGTGCACACGGAAGCTGTGCGCTCAGACCCGGAGGCCAGCCAGCTGCGAGCGCTCAACGTTCTCAGGTCCAGCACTCCAGGGGAGACGTTCTGAATAATTCATATTTAAGAACTGACTGGATCCTTCTAATTTATTTTCTTCTATGGCTGTAACCAATTTTACAGAACTATTAATTATACAGGCTATTCAAAATGTTTCTCTAAATTTGTAAACGAAAGATTTGTGTTTCCATTCAGTTGAATGGTTTTCTTACATAATTAGTGAGAATATCAGTCAACATTATCTTCTCCACAACTCAATTAAACAGTAGTCGTTTTTTAGTAAGAACAACCACAGACTGTACTGTAGCTGGAAACTTGGATTTTTTCTAACCATATTTACAGATTTAAAGGAGTTCAAGGGGCATCCTTCTCAATGATAAAGAGAACAGAAAGGTGCCCAATGCAACACAAGATTGATTTCCCACTAATCAAAAATCTTTTCAGTTTTATTATTTTCTCTCTCAATATTTATTTGGTTCAAACATGACCTCCCAGGGCTGGGGATTTAGCTCAATTGGTACCGCGCCAACCTTGGAAGCAGAAGGGCCCGAGTTCCATTCCTGGTACCGTACCGCAAAAAAAAAAAAAAAAAAAAAAGGATGACCCCCCTCCCCCATCACTGATCAGTCCCACCTCCTTGTCCTCAAGTAAGCATGAGAAGAAAGGTATTATCATTGGAACAATAGCCTGACACCTTCACTGCAAAACCTTCTTCATCTTCTAACAGTCATTCAGCAGCAGAACTGCACAGATACCAACTCTGCTAACAAAGAACTTGCTTATATTCATCATATCAATTTGATATACAATCAAAAAGCATTTGACCATCTCCTTTATAGGTCTGGAATTACTGCACATCCCACCTATATGCTTTCTACAAATTCCTCTCTGTAACCTTGATGGAATGCTGATTCCGTTCAAGTGCAGGAAATTGTAACGCTTCCTTCCTACCCAGTGTAGCCTGGCTATACCCATTTATTCATTTTGTCTCCTCTCAGTTTAAGCCTCCTGGAGTCTGCTCAGTTCTGAGGGCCCTTATATTTCTTGTATCACACATCAACCCATGGTATTATAGTCGCTCGTTTAAAAATCTTCCTTTAGGTACTAGGAGTAGGTCCCTGAGGGCAGAGTTGGTGCCTGTCTCACAAAGCTTGTCTAACTCACTACGTGTATTAACCTAAAAGAAAAAAGAAGAGGTTTTATTCTTAAAATGTCACAAAACTAATATTAAAACTGTTAAAGAGCAGAATTAAAATATGTATCACAGCAAGACAGCTCTTTAAACCTGGAAGTGATTCAAAAGCAGAACATAAAGGAGCTGGCAGAGAACCACTGAGCGTGCTGGACAGGCTGCGTCAGGTACTGAGACAGGCAGTGCGGGCAGACCTTGAGGCTCAAATCTGAATGTGGCGAAACAGCCAGCGCCCGGAGCCGGGACGTCTGTAAGAGAAAGGGACCACCCACACCCCACACCACCACGGAAAATACAGGCAACAAGGGGCCACCGGCTTGAGAAGGAAGAATGTACCCGAACAGAACCCAGTGTTCTGGGCACAGGTGGAGGAGAGCAGGAAGAGGCCCGTCCTCCAGAGACCACAGAGGAGCCTGGAGGGGACAGAGAGTACACGGGTGACTGTCCAGATGACGGCATTCTCTGGGCTGGGGCGGTGGCTCCGTGGCAGAGGCTGGTTCGGCCGAGGCCCTGGGCTCTGTCCCAGTACTGCCCAAACAAGAACGAGTGGAGGACTACATTCTAGACTGGCCTGAACAGCACAACAGCCCTGAGTCTTCTGTGGCTAATAAAACATAAATTAATTAAATTAACTTAAAATTCGATTTCACAATTACATTAACCACATTTCAGATGCTCAGCAGCCATCTGGGGCTGGTGACCCCGGGACAGAGCAAGGCAGCTGTGGGCTGTTCCTCCCAGGAGAGGAAGTCGTACTGAACAGCACCAATCCTGACATGGATCAGAAGACAATCCACAAATACAAGAAACTTGTGAGTTTGGGTACTGAATTTACAAGGAATTTCAAATGCAAACAACAACAACAACAAACCAGGAAAGATCTTTCAAGATTCAAAACACCCCAAAAAGAACCCTGTGTTAAAGGTGACCCCGCCCTCCCAACAGCTCTTCTCCAATGTAAACGGGGCCAAAGCAATGAATGTACCTTTTTTTTTTTTTTTTTTTTTTTTTTGGAGACAGGGTCTCGCTTTGTAGTTCAGGCTGGCCCTGAGCTCACTATGGTGCCCAGGCAAGCCGCCGCGAACTCAGCAATCCTCCCATCTCTGCCTCCCGAGTGCTGGGATTACAGGCGTGAGCCACCACGTCCGGCATTGAATACCTTTTTCAGGGCAGCATGAAGTCAGCCACCCTCGTCCTCCTCCTCCCCCTCCCCTCCCCTCCCCCTCACTAGAAAGACTGGAGGTATTCAGAGGTCTGCTGGGTCTGGGGTCATTCACTGCACTGAGTGTATCATGCTGGGATGGTATCCAAATGCCCTACAAATACCCCCACTATGTCATGTAGTTTACTCTGTGTTTTTTTTTTTTTTTTAGCTTGGGATTGAACTTTGACCTTGCACTTGCCAGGCAGGTGCCAGAACCACTGGGCTATACAGCCCCTTGTTTATTCTGTGTTTATACCTGCTGTCACCTTTGCACCCACACATCTCGTTACTACATATTCTCCTCTCATCCCTGCCCTCTCGACAAATATCCACCTCAAAAGTCAACCCAACATACACTTTTCCCTATAACCACTGCATGTTGTAAGTCGTGTAGGTATTAAAACACTATTACTATCCCATCTCTTTCATTTTAAACATCTGAGTCCATCTGTACTCTGCTAAACCCAAGAAAAATACATACTGTATTTAAGTGGTATGAATAGTTCAAGTAGTTGAGTCCAAGTGAAATTAAGTTCTTTCAAGATCCCCAGTACATCATTAACAAAGCTAGATTACAGTTCAGTTCTCCTGAAACTCAGATTTTTTTTCCCCATCACACCAATCTACAATTTATAGCACTTAAAGTATTTCAGTGCTATAAACCCAGAACCATGACTTCCATGCATTTAAAAAAAAATAGCAATGACAGTCACTATGCATTTTAACAAACCCCAAAAAATCAAATTAGAGAGATAAAAAGCAGAAAAATGCACATGCAAGTGCTCCTTTTTGTAACTTCATGTTGTATTGCCATTTTCTTCCAGCACCTTTAAGTTAAAAATAGAAATGAAAAGATAAAAGCTAGAAATTATTTTTGCTTGGAAAAACAGTGCTTTCTTTACACCAATCTTAGGATAAATGTAAGCAGGCTGAGACAGCAAGTACAGAACCTTCTCAACAATTAAGCTACAAATTTACCTCATAAATTTATGCAAAACTAAGAAACTAAACTTTATGGTATCTGGTAAACATATTTTTTTTGTATCTTTTAAGGCCACTTTAGGTATTTTAGATTTATGTAAGACATGGAAATATCAGGTTAGCTAAAATACTTCAATATAAAATTTTACTTTGACGTTTGTTACAAAAAAAAAAAAATATTCCCAAATTTCTCAAAAGACAAGACAGAATGAACTTCTGAAAGTAAACAGCACTTTCCAGATACCTATTAAAGGACTATGGAAAATGATGTGCAACAGTCTACATAGAAGGGAGTACAGTAACGTATATATTCTACTACTTTGTTCTGTTCATGCAGCATATAAAGATATTTAGATATAGTCTTGTTTTCAAGAAAGAGGATGAAGTCTATGAGTTGGCCAAGACTACGTCTACGTTTCAGAAACGTCAAGAGAGAGACTAGAGTGCGGATGCACAGAGATAACAAGGAGACAAACAAAGGCTCTTTATGGAGCTCTGTGATCCAAGAAAACCTGAACTTGGGTGGATGATGGGACACATGGAGTCACCTCATCTCTGTTGCTCTGGCATAAAATGAGCCAAGCACCCGCGTGCGAGTGAGGCTCTGCAGGGACAGCCACCCCAGTCCTACACCAGCTACGAGAGGTCAGTCGGGCCCAGACAAGGGCAGAAGAATCACTCAGTTTTTGGCTTCAGACATTAAAGTTCTAGGATAGTTTGCTACCAAGTAAAAGTTAACTAATCCATCAAGTCACTTTATCTCTAACAGTTATAGGACTAACAAAATGCTGAAGTACTATATTTCCATCTTTAAACAATCAATCCCCCTACACAGTAATATCTCCATGTTTAGAGGCTCAGAGAGATTCAGGTGCTTACAGTCACTTAGCAAAATGGAAGTTGAACATGCCCAGGCTACAGTCTAAAGGCCACACTAAAAGTGAGAGAAGCCGGGGGAAGTGGAGGTTTTGGCTCTATAATAAAAGCTTTGAACAATAGCACATGCATCCAACAAAACGGTAGCTAGAGAAGGAAACAATTTCTGAGTAGATGAATGCCAAGAACTTGGAATCTGTACTGGAGTAATCTAAGGAATGAAACTGTCGAGGATAAGATCCTGTATCTGGAGGAAAAAAATTTGGCAGCCCTACATTTATCATGCTTGGAAGGAAATGCACTTTGAACTATTTTCCTATTTTTCTATTTGACAACAAGCAGAAGAAGGAGAAAGATCAAGGGGAGAGTAAGAATCTGCTTACATTTGGTGTTTCTCTGGTAGTTTTCCTCTAACTTTCTACAACCACTGAGCTTTTCTACTCTTGTTTATTTTACAACAATGCATGCAAAGCGCTATCCAAGTTTCTAGATGATTGAAACGTTCTCTAATTTGCATTATCCAAAATGGCAGCACCCAGCCACGTGGCACCAAACCACTGAAATATGGCTGATGTAACGGAGGAACTCAGTTCGTACTTGTACTCAAGTAATATAAGCCGTCATCAGTCATCTCTGCTCCTCTACAGTGAGATTTCAAGTGAGCCAAGCTAAAACCAAGAACTTCAACATTTACAACACTCAGTCTTTTTCTGGGTTTATATTATCAAGGGACAATTCAATAGCAAATATGTCATCAAACTGCATATTCTGCAAATTATGTGTCTTAATCCTAATTAATTAAACATAATTTTCCAAGACTCTGGTGTGCTAATGCTGCTCAGATGTGCTACCTGCTCACGCAGCTCTCCAGGTGCTACTTTTCACCTCACCAAGCCAGAAGAGATGAAGAAATATGCTTCACCATTGTTCGTGACCTGGAAATCTCTTATCCTTAAAAGGTACAGATAAAGATCAAACTTATTATCTCATACTTCACTTTTTCAGTCAATATGTATTTGTGTATTTTTCCGGAACCAGTGTAGGGGTAAGCATTTTAAGAATCAGCAATATCAAGTACTGGGGATGTAGCTCAGTGGCAGCATGCCTGCTTGGCAAGTATAAGGTCCTGAGGTTGTTCCCTGGGTACCACAAAAAAGGGAAGGAAGGAAGGGAGAGAGGGAGGGAGGAAGGGAGAGAGGGAGGGAGGGAGGGAGGAAGGAAGGGAGAAAGGAAGAAAACAAAATGAAACAAAGGGGATATTACAGTATTCATAGACTCCAAGTAAGACACTTGCAACACATCAAGAAGAAGCTGGAACTTCCATTACTACCTGTAGCCTAGTACTACAAAAACCAAAAAGGCAGCCGAGTGTGGTGACTCACGCCTGTAATACCAGCACTCAGGAGGCAGAGGCAGGAGGATTGCTGAGTTCGAGGCTTGCCTGGGCTACATAGTGAGCTCAGGACCAGCCTGAACTACAAAGCGTGACCCTGTCTCAAAAAAAATAAATAAATAAAATATATAAAACAAAAAGGCAAGACATTGGTGTGAGACATGTACCTGTACTATATACATAATGTGTCTATAAAGAGTGTGTATAGAAATGTTTATAGGTTAAACTTCAAGTCATTAGCTGACATTACTACTGCAGAACGAAAGAGGAGGCTAAGTGAGGCACAAGAAGACAGGCCATCTCGGCTTTTTATTTTATACATCTTACCGTGGTTACATTCATTCACTCATTCATTCATTTTTTTTTTTTTTTTTTGAGACAGGGTCTCGCTTTGTAGTTCAGGCTGGCCCTGAGCTCAGCAATCCTCCTGTCTCTGCCTCCCGAGTGCTGGGATGACAGGTGTGAGCCATCACACCTAGCACTGTGGTATGTGATATTGATTGCTGGTGGGCATGAGTCACCACGCCCAGCATTGTATGTGGTTACCGAGGATCAAACTCAGGACCTTGCGCTTGAGAGGCAGGCACTGGAATCACTGAGCTAAATCTTCGGCCCTGGTTACCTTTATTTTTAATGAGTATAGTACTTGAAGAAAATGAATCACTGAAATATTTTGAAGCTAAGAGCAGGAATTAGGGGTACAATTCAGTGGTAAATGCATGAAGCCCTGGATTTGATTCCCAGCACAGAAAAGGTGTGTGTGTATGTGTGTGTGTGTGTGTGAGGGGTGTCTTTATGGAAGAGAAAAGGAAAGAAAAAATCCTGAAATACCAATTACTGAGTGATACTAATCCTAGCTGAAAAGTCCCAAATGACTTTTTTAAAGCATGAAATACATGACCATAGACATAAACTGCTAATTTAGAAATTACTACAGTGGCATATCTTTTACTGCTTCTGGTATGTTTTTAGTCAAAGCAAACTTTAAAGAAATACATCACACATCCTAAAATGCTCTTACCATAAAAAAGAGTCTCCTAGAACCACAGGGTCTTTTAAAATTCTCTAGCCCAAATCTTGCATTTTAAAAATAGAAAATGAGGCCCAGGAAAGTTAAATTAATTCCTGAAGGTCACTTTGTAATGCAATAGTAACCAGAATTGAGTTCTTAGAATACCAAAGTGTTCAGAAAAGTCTCCTATGGATCTAGCCCAATGGCAGCAAACCTATGAAACACGTGTTATTTTTCTTTCTAGACAAAAGACATTAATATCTCAGTTGCTTTTTCTAAAGTAAAACCTCAGTGTCCAGGTTTAATTGTAGTGTTAGCACTTAGCAGTAAATAGGCAGGTTGTGGGATGCAGTTTGGGCACGTCTCTCTAAAAGGTTCACCATCATGGCTTTCAGCCGGAAGTCTGTTTAGAACAGTGTATAAACAGCTAGCCCCGCCTCTCTCTTCCCGCCCCATTTGCCACCCTCAGGTCAGGACCTAGTCTGTGAACTTTTCACAAACATTTCCAGGTGGTCTGGAGTTCCATGCCATGGTAATCTTCACGGCCCAGGCGTTTATTAAAGGTGAAAACACTTCATTCCCTCTTAATAGTTTTGTTTTTAATCACTGTGATAATTACTATTGGCCATATTTTAGGATGAAGTTTTTTTTCGGTGTCTTAAAAATACCACTTGAAATACAAAAATACAAGACTAAAGAAGTATAAGTGATAAAAGTATCTGCGATTCATAATTAACAGAAAATTATGTAGACAATACTTGAAAGAAGTAGACAGGATACCTGAAGATTCCCTTCAACTATAAGTTACTTAAAAGCTTAAAATAATTCCCAGAATCTTCTCTGTAACACTACAATTAGTGACCAAAACATTAAATTCTGTTGGAACCCATGCTAAGTGAAATATAGGCTAAGAGGAAAGAACTGAAGTGGTCACACAAATCTTTATTTAATAGCACATTTTCCATCTTTTCTGATATACCTTTTGTGGTGGGCTGAATGGAATGCACTGAAATACGTCCAGCCTAAATATGACCTTCTTTACTTTTTCAGTATTTGGGGTTGAACTCAGGGTTTCTATACTCAACTACCCCCGGCCTTTCGTTTTTATTTTAGACACAGACTCTTGACAGGATATCAGAGGGAAAAGGGTCCTCATTTCAGACTTCTGGCTTCCAGAACC
>PVIC010002725.1:0-74723 GCA_004025085.1 Thryonomys swinderianus | reverse complement strand
TAAAAAACTCAAACAGATCAGCCTCCCCAAGTTTAAAGACCCAATTCAAAAATGGGCATCTGAAATGAACAGACACTTCTCAGAGGCAGAAGTCAAAGCAGCCAAGAAACATATGAAGAAATGTTCAACATCACTGGTCATTCGAGAGATGCAAATGAAAACAACACTGAGATTTCATCTCACTCCACAAAGAATGGCCACAATCACACAATCAACCAACAATAAATGCTGGCATGGCCGTGGGGAGAAAGGAACCCTTCTCCATTGTTGGTGGGATTGCAGGCTTGTGCAACCATTGTGGAGATCCGTGTGGAGATTTCTCAGAAAACTAGGACTAGGGGTCCCATTTGACCTGGCTATCCCACTGCTAGGAATATACCCAAAGAATTTAAGGAATCACATTGGAAAGATAGATGTACACCCTTGTTTATAACAGCTCAGTTCGTGATAGCTCAATCTTGGAAACAATCCAAATGTCCATCAACTGGAGAGTGGATAAAGAAGATGTGGTTTTTTTATAAAATGGAGTATTACTCTGCCATAAAGAATGGCAAGATTGATCCATTTAGGTGCAAATGGAGACATCTGGAGGATATACTAATAAGTGAAATCAATAGATCACAGATAGACAATTTCTGGATCTTCTCTTTGGCATGAACACCTGTACATGCAAATGAGCTCTAGAAAGTATGACAGCTTTTATAGAGTAGAAAATTTCTATAGGAAACTTGGTGTGGGAATGTGATGAGGGGAAGGAATAAATATGATACAGAAAGAAAATAAAAGAGCATGTATAAGGGCGGTGAGGAGGTGTGGGTGGGTAGGGATATGGGTAAAAATGAGAATTAACTTGTGTCATATACTGGTACAAATTCCCCAATGTTATACGTGATTTTGAGATGTATATAAATTGTACCAATAAAGAATTCAATTTTAAAAAAAGAAATATAGGCATCTCTTTCAGTCTAGAAATTTCTATCGGTTTGTTCCAATTAGGTTTATGATCCAGATAACATGCAGTTTTTATATGCACACAGGCCCACACATACGAACACACACATGCACACACTATGTACACAGACAGCTTAATTATGATTTTATTTCTATTACCGTAAAAAGATGTTTAAAAACAATATAGAGTTCTCACCTCAGATGAACCTTCATAATCTTCATATTCCAAACTTAGACCAGCTAACTAGATGTTTAGTGGTGTGCTTTGATGAGGGTAGAGATCATGCCAAAGAATCTTGGCCTCAGGGTCCACCCATTGTAATTTATTCTTACAGTCCAACTTTAGTGTCAAGCCCTACAAGGGCACAATTAAAATGTAAATATATTACCTGGAGAATTGCTTCATCCTGCTTTACATTTACTAACACACTAGCATAATTATATTAGCTTCTGAGTCACTTGATAAGACTTCACAATAGTTTGGGATATGAAACTTGGGTGGTAGGATAGAAAGAAAATATGAAGCAAGGTCTAGGACAAAAAGGAAGTAGAATGCCTTCAAAAAAGGCTGTCAAAAGCTAAAAGAATAAACAAATTTACTTAGAGCAATCTTGCACAGATGATAAAAAAAAAGTGCTTTCACTTTGGGGTATCTGTTTTTGAGATGATTTAAAACATGGTCATTATTTGCCTGAAATCCTGCAGGAAACTTTGAATTATATAAGTACATATTGTACTAGTTATCTTAGAAATGTGATTGGGTTGCAATTATGTCAGTAAAGCTCTAACTACCAAAAGAAAATTGTATGGCATCCTCTATCATGCCTGGACAAATTTAGATGATTGAAAGCATAAACCAGGCCATACTGTGTTCTACATCTATGTAAAGAAAAGCAGGAAAACCCTCAGTCCATGCGTGCTGGATGCTAAAATAACTTTGGGACTCTACAGTAGAAGGAAAATGCTCTTCAAGGAAAACACGCACTGAAGGACAGTAGCAACCCTGCCTCTATTGCACAGTCAAGATAATGTCCCTTGGCAGAATACTGGAAAGCTCCATGTGGTGTAACAGATTCAGCCTAGAAGCCAGTTTTGCTTGAGGTGACAAATGGTATATACTTAACTACTTAAGATAAGAAAATGGTTCACATAATTCTCAAACTCCAATGGTGGTGAACTGTGGCCTTAGGTTGTGGGTGTGTGATAGTACAGTAAGTGCTTTATCTTGTCTCCTGGTATGTACATTTTCAGACTCAACAAAATTCTTTTGATTCTGGGACCTTCTAAAAGTACCCTTAATTCTATAAGAGATGCCTGTCAATGCACCTATTATAATCCATTTGGTGTTTGTTAAATCATTGTTTAGAAATTTTACTGGTGTATTTTAGATATAACATTCATGTCAGAATAAAATAATGTTCATCATAAGAAACTTGCACTTGTACATGATATAGTCTGTCTCCTGGTTTTTTGTTTTGTTTTATTCTGTTTTGTTTTTTTTTGAGACAAGATCTCACTTTGTAGTGCAGGCTGGCCCTGAGCTCACTATGTAGCCCAGGCAAGCCTTGAACTCAGCAATCCTCCTGCTTCTGCCTCCCCAGTGCTAGGATTATAGGCATGAGCCACCATGCCCCCAACATTGTGATATGTGGCACTGATTGCTGGTGGTTACCAGAAATTGAACCAGGGGCCTTGTGCTTGCTAGATAGGTGCTGGAACCACTGAGCTAAATCTCCAGCCTTTGTCTCTGGTTTTTCTCACACCTTTCCTGGACCTTCAGTTCCTTCCCTTTCCTTATTTACAAAAGCTTTTTTTACATTTTTTTCTTTTATTCTCTCTCTTTTTCTTGTCCCATTCCTTCCCTCTCACCCTCTCTTGTTCCTCCATCTGAATCTAAGGAAAACAAGATTTTTTAAAATACACAATAGAGAAAATTTTAATCATTCATGTTTTTTCATACTGCAATGTCAGATTATTTCTCTTCCTTTCTGATATTTCATTTGATTAGAGAAACAGAGACTGGATGAACTGTGACATTCCAATTTTGTATATGTCTTATGTTATACATTTGTTTCCAAATAGTTTTCTTTTTCATTCTTCTACTGGCCACAGACTGCTTTACAGAGAAAGAAACTACCTGGTTGCTCAGGCATTTTGAGAAACTTTGGTGATGAAACAGAATAATCTAGAACATAAGGCAAGGTCAGCAAGTGTTAGATTTTAATTATTTTAATTTACATAGGGTCACCTGTGGAATTGCTAGCTATAGCAAATTAAAACACAGAATGCTCAAATAAACTCTTAAGAATGATTTTAGCATAATTTACCACATGTCCATGCAATATTTGGAACATATAGCAGTTGTTTTATTATTTACCAGAGAGTTAAATTTAAGTAGACATTCTGTGTGTTATTTGGCAACCCAAGTCATTTTGATAAAATCACACATTATGACCTCGAACTGAGCATTTTACAGGAAGGATGAGTGATGCATAGACATGAAAATATCGGTGTCACTCAAACACGTAGTCAGCAGTAGCTAGAGACAGTCCTCAACTTGTTTCCACTTACAGTTTTCAGCTTTAGAACAGTGTGGAGCCAAAGAATATGTAGTAGTCACAGTACTTCAAATTTTGAAGTTTGCCATTTTTTCCAGGCTAAAAATATGCTTATACAGTACTCTGTCAAGATACTAGGCATCGGCAGTGAGACACAAAGCATGATGAGAAGCAACTGATTTCCAGCGCGCCGTGTTGCTAAGCTCGGATGTCCCTGTAGGTTAGGTGTATTAAGTGCATTTGAAATTTAGCTATTTTTGATGTATTTTGGTTTATAGAGCACAACCCCACCAGGATCAAGGAATCTGTCCTTCTATGACAAATAATAGCTAGTGAGCAAGTCCGACTCATCTTCTCCCTCGCTCCTCACGAGGTGCTACTTACACACCTTCACCTCACAAATGATCAAGCGGGTCTTACCACGGTGAGTCATGCATCTGTGTTCCCATAATCAGAAGTGAAACCTGCACTTGAGCCCACGTTACGGCTTATGCCTAGATGTCCCCCCCAAAGCCTCATGCGGTCCAGGTGGGGCTTTTTACAGAGGTGACTAAATCTAGAGTGTGAAACAGATTCCTGGTACAGCGCTGGGTTCAAGGGCACTAGGGTTGAGGGTGTGAGTGCTGCCTGCCCTAAGTGGTCTGCGTAAGAGACAGAGGCAGAAAGACCCTGCCGAGGGCCCGCTTCCCTTGTTGCTTTTTCTGTCTCGCATGGCCATGAACTGCTACCCCCTGCCACTCTGCCTTGGAGCCAGGCAACTGTGGACTGAAACCTCTATGAACTGCAAGCCGAATAAACTTTTCTCCCTGAAATTTTAGGTGTTGGGTGTTTTGTTTCAGCAATGAGAGATAAGTCACTAAGACAGCTCCGGTATCTCCGAATCAGGTGCGTAAGGATGCTCTGCGGAGATTTCACTGGTGGTCACACATCTCCAGAGTGTCTCCATCCACTGCATGTTCTAAGGTCACCTACACCTACATCCTCAGAGAGGGACCTCAATTGGATTGGCCATTTTCATAAAAAAATATATATATGATCTCTTCTTGGCCAGCCTTATTACCCCTTCCCCACTCCCCTTTCTATTATTTGTACCAAAGTATGGAGAGCAAAGAGGAGGAAACTTCATTCACTCTCGTACAGAGCACCACTATGATGAAATGTGTCAAAGGAAAACCAAGAGGCAAAAGAATTTTGAAAATTAAAGAGATTAATTTGCAAAGATTTGCAAAGGAGGCCACACTTTTAAAAGAACCAACTCAAGGTTCTACTTCATTTGCAAACTGAGCAAGACATGGTGGCCCTAGTTTTTGTCTGTTTATTTCATTATGTACAATACTCTCCCCCCCCCCCCACCGTGAGACATGATGTGTGCCCTTAACCTTTACTGCAAGAGACTGGGCATTCGGCTGTTTCTTATGCCAATTACCCTTGTTATTATAATTTTGCAATGCATTTATATTACATAAGATGCACTTTGAGCATGAATAGGGCAGCTCACTTAAAATCTAATCTTTAAAAAAATAAAATAAATAAAATCTAATCCTAGTGCTTTGATAAAAGTCTTGATAAAGGAAGCTTAAAATACCCTTCCTAACTGTATGCCAGTGTTAAGTTCCCAGTAGAACAAGGAATCAAATGTAAAAACTAAATTCATAGTAGTATCAGAGAAAAAACACTGCTGGTAATTGCTTTATAACTTTCAAGCACTTCACTATAAGTCAAAATCCTAAAACCATATCAAAAATTGCTAAATTCAAATACATCAAATGCTAAAAAGTAGGCATGATATAAAACAGAGAAAATGATACAAGACAAGCAACAGAATGTGCACAGATATTAGCATATTATATGAGGACTAATCTGCACATGTTAAACATTCATAAAAGTCCTTAAGAGAGGGCCAGAGATTTAGTTCAGTGGTTCCAGCACCTGCCTAGCAAGCACAAAATCCCTGGTTCAATCCTGGTAACCACATACAACAATATGGGGTGCTGTGACTCACACCCACCAGCAATCAATACCACGTACCACAGTGCCGGGCATGGTGGCTCACACCTATAATACCAGCACTCGGGAAGCAGAGACAGGATTGCTGAGTTTGAGGCTTGCCTGGGCTACATAGTGAGCTCAGGGCCAGCTTGAACTTTAAACAAGACCCTGTCTCAAAAAAAAAAAAGTCTTTAAGAGAAAAAACAATGAGTAATGGAAAAGATATGGAGAAAAGATGGAAACTCATAGGAAAGAATAACTGACTTTAAAAATACAACTTCATGTCAACTCCACTACCAACTGGAAGAAGTACCTAAATGTATTATGTGCATTTAGTGCATTTATGTGCACTAGACCAACTCCTCACATATATTAACATAAGGCAATTTTGAGCCAATTATGATTACTTTCTGAAGTATATTCATGAAGATATACAGTCAGCAAAAATTATGACATTTGTCCAAGGTCACAGTGTTCATAAGTGGTGGAACTTTAATTTAACACTGAATTCCTGGCTCAACTCTCTTAATCATCATGCATATTTTGTTCTGCTTCTTAATGTAAATAAATATATGGGTTTTTTTCTGGAAGAAGCCAAAATCAACCTCATAAATATTTTACTTTAAAAATGAGTCTTTTTAGTGCTATCGTTCCTTCACATAAGGTCAACTTTTTATAATTTATGAAGTAAATTATTTTAGAAACTACCTTCATAGAAAAATAAGTAGTTGGCTAAGTAAAATCACTTTAGAAAATATGCTTATGTAAGAAACAGACCATCCCTAAAATATATTAATTATTTTTCTAGAAGAGAAATTTGCAATCTCCAAAACAAAGAAAACATAATTTTGCACCAGATCAATATGCACCTTTTTAGGTGAATTTCAATGTGTTTTGACTTCCAGTGCCTTCAATGTAAAGTTCAAAGTATCTTTTTCACTAGAGAACAGATTATCCTCTTAACAATACTATCCTTTCCTGCCTTTAGGAGCCAGTACTTTAAATCATGCATAGTAGAAGATATTATTCACAAACAAAACACTATAAAAACTCAGAAGTCATTTCAAACTAGCAAACTATGGAAACTCAGAAATAACTCTAGATGAAGGAATCACATGTGAAATGGTGTGGTGCTTTGGATTATTATTTTATAATAATATACTACCCTACCCTCAGAGTATACATTAGGCATTATTTTGATGTATAATAAAACACAGTATTATTTTATTAAGATTGAGCTTGACCATGTGACTTGTTCTGGCCAAAGTAATGCTACTAAAGATGATACTAGTGGAAGTTTAAGTGTGGTCATTTTTATATTTGTACCATTCTCAGTGGTTATTCAATGGAGAACCACTTGATACAGATCTGAACCAAGGCTTCCTTGAAGTATCCCATCTTTCCCAGCCTGAAACACAGATGCCAGCCAAGCCCAGTTGAGAGCAGCTGAGCCAGGCAGCTTGGAGACACCTGAGCATGGTGTATTGCTGTAAACCATGGAAATTTTGAACTGGCTTGTTGTGCAGCATTATTGTGGCAAAAAACAGACTGATGATGGGTTTTGAACTAGACATAAGGGTAGATGAAATATAAGAAATCTTATGAAAATGAGAGAAAAGACTATCAGTCTGAAGAACCAGGGAGCGACATCCTTCCTGTTAATCACCCACTGAGAGCTGTCATTATAGTATTTTATGGTCCATTCATTTCCATTTTAGCTACAGTGACTCTAGTTGATTTCAACGTTATGTCACAGCTACTACTGTGAGTCTCCTGCGGAGTCTTCCCCCTTTTCTCTTTAGTTGCCCAGAGATAAATTGCTAGTGCTGAAACTGATGATCTAGCGTCACCAAGAAACCTTCACCATATCCTCATGCAAACTGAACTTAGCAATGAGTTGATCTATTCCACATTTCAGTAAATATTTTCTTAGTACCTATTCCAGCATTAGTGTTCTATTCCAGCATTAGTATTCTATTCCAGCATTGGAAAACCCAAATCAGTTAGGATCCCTCATCCAAAGGAACCAAAACTCAAGGAAGAAATGAGCAAATGAACTTTTCCAAGTAATAAGACAGGATCTTAAGTGCAGTGTAGAGGGAGCTGGCAGACCTTTGGGGCTGGGCCCAAAAACTTGCTCAGAGACATGCATCAGCTGTAATTTGTGTTTGCTTTGCTTTGATGAGTAGAAATTAACGCCAGGAAAATGATCTTCCCTGCTTGTATGTCCAAGCCATGGCTTACAGGAAGTATGCAGCCCTGGATACTTATAGTGCAGCCCCACTAGACCATGGCCTTATTACATTATTATCTGATTCCTAGTAATATTTTTCATGACTCACCTGCATGGTATGTGAGTGTGGACTGCATAAATGCAAGTTAAGTCAGAGTAAAAGAGACTGAGGTGCAGTCTACTGACCTGAACTCACCAACATCAGGCAAATCAAAACTTGCCTGTCTCAGACATTAGGTGCATTTGTGCTATGTATTCAGTAAAATGAAGCAATTGCTGATAATTATTAGGCATGTGTGTGTGTCTATGGAGATAGGTATTTACTGTCCTGAATAAATAAAATATGGATGGGGTCAGCTCATACATTTAATATAATAATCTTAAATATCATCTTTATACCAATACAACATCAAAGTACAGTGAGGAAAACAGCAGCAAACCAGGAACTGGAGGTGAGCTTCACTATTGGTTCCACTCGTCTGAGACCTGGTTAAACAGCCTGGTAATGATGACCAAGATATGCACACTCCTTAAAATCCAGTCCCCTCAAAAATACAAAGCAGGTCACATTTCCTGGTTATTTATATTTCAGCATGATCAAACAATACGTATGAAAGTAATTTCCTATCCAGAAAGTGTTGCACAGATTCTCAGCATTTCTACTCAATGTAAAAGAATACACATTTTGTACAACAGCAACCCCAATTTATCAAAAGTAATCACTAGCTTACTTAGTGTGCCTGACTGGCTTCATGAATGATAGCATCTTCTAAACTCATTGTACTTCAAAGCTGAATTTCACAAACATGCTGATAGCCCAGAGCTATACTTGTCACTAGAGACCTGAGGCAAGGAAGTGGGAAAAAAGTTTAGAGAAAAACACAAAATCTGAAGGGAAAAAAGGAAAAGCTGAAGGAGGACAACATAAAACAAAACAAAAAAGGAAGTGAGCAGGTAGAGATCCAGAAAAAAAAAAAAAACCAGAAAACTATGAATGTCACAAAATAATAGCTACAATGGAAGCAAAAACAAATAGGATGAATATGAACTAAATAGGAACACTGAAGAAAAGTTGGAAAAAATAATTAAAAACAAAATGGAGCCAGGGATGCAGCTTAGCAGCGCAGTATCTGCTTAGCAAGCACAAGATCCCAAGTTCAGTACCTAAGGAGACAAAGCTTATGTGTATAGGAGGTGGGGGTTGTAAGGAGGGCAGGGGAGTGAGATAAAATGAGAATCAAAATACATCACGTACAGATACAAATTCTCAATATTGAATATGATCATAATGTATGTATAAAATGTAACAATAAAGCAATATAAAAATAAAAGAACTAAAAATTATTTTGTAAAAGATATATATAAAGATTAAAATACTGAATACACACATAATAAATGTCCAAAAAATTGAGTAAATGAAACAGACAAAATGTTCATGCATAATGAAGCAAAATCTTTTTTGAGATTTACACTTGAGTGTTTCAATCAGAAAGGCTCACCAAATTAACATAACAGCAAAATTTTTGTGCCAAATATGGTTTTAAAAAGATATGCCATAATCCCACAAAAAAGAAAAACCATTATATAGAGGAATCAATCCCCAAGTATATGTTGGTATTAAATCTCAAGAACAAGGATAAGGATTTACAATGATAAGAGTCTGAGCTTGTGGAATGATCAATTTGACCTCATTCTGCACAGTGGCTGCAGTAACAGAAGACTTTAGTGTCAGATCTAAAAAGTTAAAGGCAAAAAATAAAAAATAAAAAGAATCCCAATGAATTTGTACTCTTCCAAGTTACCTTTTAAGTAAGAAAATAATAAACAGACTTTTTCAAACTTATACAAAAATCCAAAAACAGGAGCACTTCTTGAAAAAATTGCTAGTGCTCACTTTGGCAGCACATATACTTCTTTTAAAAAAATTACTAAAAATTTCAAAACATACAAAAAGAAAGGCACTGAAATAGTAGAAAATAGTTCATTTTAACCAGTACTAGAATTCTTTAACAGACTATTATAAACCTGGTAATGTCATAAGATTGTAACTAACAAAAATTTAAGGTGAGAAAGAGGAAATGAGAAGTGGATCAATATCCACAGCTTTTATATCAAACACTCAAGTCTGTCTAATGTTGATATGTGGCTTAAATATATTCCTTACTTGACAGTTTCATATTCATCTTTCCTTCTTCAGATTGTCTTTTTATAAATTAATATTACTTGTAAGAGTATTATTTGCCTAAAGTTCAAAAATTCTTTAGCTTACTTCAGTTTTGTCCTTTGTAATAAAATGAAATATTTTAATTAAAACATTTATTAACTATTACAATTATTTTCCATATGTGCAAATCATATATACTTAGTACTACCAATGACTATTTCTGAACTGTTGGATTTGTGATTTTTCTTCTGCTTCATTTTTTAAACTGATTTATTACAGCACTTGAAATTTTAATTTTAGTGTACTATTTTTACAGAAATAGCCCTGTGTTTTTAAGTACAACTAAAGTCATGAAAATACACAAAAAGTAGAAAGAGAATTACACTAATATCTGAAATAAAACAAGCACTAAGCTTGTCTCAGATCTTCCTTCCTAGTAGCAAGGTATGTATAAGGTAATGAATTACATGTTTTTAAAATATAGTTAAAGACAGCAGAACAAAATTACCTTGCAGAAAACAGACCAATGTTAGTTGAGTAGCTACCATACACCTAATACTACATCATGCATTTTTTTTTGCAACTCTGTGAAATTTTATTAGCTTATTCTTCACAGGATAAGGCCAGATAAGTAACTTGATAAGGAGGTCCTCACACAGCTAATCAGTGATGATGCCAAAATGAACCTAAACCACATGATCTCAATGCACACTCCAACCCCCCATCTTCTGCTTACCAATTTCACTCCAAGGAATTCAGCACATTTATCCTTTTAGCATAAACAACATTCAATTGCTGCTATATGAAAATGTGCAGTTAAACCCAGTTCCAAAACTACTAAAGGTTCACGAGCTCTTGATCTATACAGAGGACAAGCTGAACCTCAGCACCAAAGAATAACCTAATGATTAATAAAAGTTATAGCAGGGCATTTCCAGGATGAAAGCGTGCCAAGTCTAGTACTGTTTAAATAAATAATCGGAAACAGAAAACTATGCAAAGCACTTCTTAGCCCAAGTCTTTTTTTTTTTTAGAACTAATTTGCATTCTACTTGCTTTAAAGTTTCTTAGGAAGTTCTAAAGGAGAACCTAAAGAAAATGAAAATTAAAATCAACACAACTCATCAACTACAGTCAATTGAATGTTATAGCCTCTGTTAAAACTATAATTATAGACTTTAAATACTCCCAAGACATTTTGCAATTCAAACTCCCTTTTTGAAATTCTGATTTCTTTTATAGGTAATGTCAAACAAATTTGGTATATCCTGCATTGATCAAAAAGGGATTATCAGATATATTTGTGATATATCTGTAACATTTATCACTTTTTATACACCAAGTTTGCCTTTAGATAATTATATATAGATGAGAAAGATAATATGACTACTCACAATGACTGGTTTTGTATACATTTCCTAGTCTGTATAACTTCTCTCTTCTCAAATATTTCACTTACTCATTCACTCATTCCTTTACCTATGCACTATTAACTGAATTGCTACTAGGTATTATGAGGCAGTGTGATAAACTGATTAAGACTGGAACAGGGTGATCCTGTAAATTCACAGTTCATTGAACAAGTAATTTGTAAACTGTTAGTCATAAATCAATTTTATGGCTAAGGGCCATAATAGAGCTGTTAAACTCTACAGATGACAACTACTTGGAGTTACTGAGGTAGATTTCACAAAGGGTTGGCCTTTGACTTCACAACTTGAGAAGGAAGCAGGAAATTTTGGCACGCAGAGAAGTAAGGAGAAAATATGTGACGCCAAGGATGAAGTCATGGATTTCAGAACCATGGGAGTTAGAACAAGGTGATCCTCTTCTATAAACACTTATCTGCTACATTGCAGATGTAAATATGCACAGTACAGCTAAAAACAGAGGCTTTTTTGTGCTTCTCCCATTTCTTCCAAGGCTGTGCTATCCACAGAGGCAGGTGTACACAAGACGGGTGGTATACAGCAGATGAAGGTGGGAGGACGAGGATGGAGGCAAAGCCTTCCAGGGCCTGACCGCTTCTGCATGCACACCTTCTCCAAAGCCTTCCCTAACACTTCTCCTTCACCGCCCTCACACTCTGGCCCTGGCTCACGACTGAGCCAAACTTCTAGAAAGTTTAAGTGAGCCTCAATATAGTATTATATCTCCAGCCTTAGCTCCCTTTTATTTTTCAATATAGGTAACCTTGCACTATCTCATTTGAGCTTCTTGGGTTATTATTCCCCCACTCATTGTGTGTCTTTCATTACTTTTCTGATTTAAACCCTCAGAGGAACCTGGCACCATTTATGATTTCTCTCCGAAGAAATCTTGTCTGTGAGTCACCTATACCTCTACCCACACCTCAGTTCTTAGAATTGGATTATTATTCTCTCCTTACTCTGACAGCCTTGCACCTCTTTTCTCATTTGATTTCTCTTCTAGGTTATCTTATCTGTTGGTTTCATATCATCTACCTGCTGAATAATGCCAATTCTATACTTTTGACCATACCAGTCCAGAAATCTGTGCTCAAACTTTCAACTATCTATATAAACACCTGGATAGCTTTGAAACCTTTTAGAGAGTCCAACTGGATTTGAGGACCTGAATTTTTTTGCATTTAAATGTACTAAAACAAATTATTTATATATGTGAAAATATTTTAAATATTTGAAAAGAGGCATTCTGCTCTCCTAAGACTTTTGTTACAAATCAAATAGAGAGTGTTACTTATCCATATGCCAAATTAATAGTAATTTCAAACTAAAAGAAATGATAAACCTCTGAATGCTGAGAAAAATAGTTAAGTTCATAAAGCTTAAAATGGGTTCATAAATTCACCATTATAATTTCAAAGAAAAGATCAGCTACCATTTCCCCAATGTACTTTACTGTTATACCCTAATAAATGATAATATTTAAAATATATATGTTCATGTTACTGTGATTTTAAGTAAATACTTAATATTTCTGAAGAAAAAAAAGATCGAGCCTCACTGAGACATGTTGTTCAGAACATAAAGTATTAATTATGCCTCCAAAATGATAATTTACCCATTAAAAATCATGAGTTCCACAGTTCAGTATTTTAGGTTCCTGATCACCATGTACCATCCCTGACTTTTAATGGAAATTACACAGGATAAAGTGTACAATGACATAATGACAACTATTATCAAAACCAGCAGTTTCTAAATATTTAACCATAAATTTTAATTAGTAAAAATTTTAAGGATATATATGTGATAAAATATGGTTAATACTGATTTTCAATGTTATTACCCTAAAAGACACATTCCCATTAATCTCCCTTGCAATATTCCTTCTAGCTTAAAACTCACACCACCATTCTTTCAATTTTCTGCAACAGCTCTGAAAGTCCTTTCTTGTCTTTAGTTGTACTGTCATATGTGCCTTGATGTTCTGAAATGATACAAAAAGTTTATCTTTTCTGATCATTTTGGCTTTGGGTAAGAGCCAGAAGCTGTGTACTACCAGATCTGGTGAATAAAATGGCTGAAGACCCACTGTCATGTTTTCACAAGCCTCCTTTCTGTTGGATGGCACTTGGCAACAGCAGTCACCATACCTTTTTATTTTTTTCAAACCGGGGGATAGAATTCATGACTCTGCTCTTGCAAGACAGGTGATAGAACCACTGAGCTAAGATGAGTTACAATTTCCATGATCAAATCACCTTCCAAATCCTCACCTCTGAACACGTGAGCCTTTTGGGAGGACATTTTGATCCCAACAACAAGTGGGAAGATATGTACTTTATAAAGAAAAGAGGTTCAGCTACCTCACAGTTTCAGAAGCTGAAAGGCCAGGATTGGCTGTTTCCATTTGTCCCATCTCTAGTTATGGCCTACTTAGCTGCCCTACCACCTGGCAGATAGCATCAAGGTAGAAGTGCTTCTAAGAGGGAGAGATCATACGATGAGATAGGAAGCTAGAGAATGGGAAGACACCAATTGCTCTTTTTATAAAAACTTACCAGAAATACTCCTACCACTAATCCCCTCAAAGGAGATGCTTAAAATCACCTACTTGCTCCCAAGTAGGTCCTCCAACTACACAACCCCCCCAAAACGTGCACCTTCAGAGGAGAAACAAAATTCAAACCATATCAACCAACATAAGCAAACATTGTCACCAAATGTCTTCTTATATTTTCAGCTACACTGTAATTCCAGCACTCGGGAGGCAGAGACAGGAGGATTGCTGAGTTCCAGGCTTGCCTGGGCGCCATAGTGAGCTCAGGGCCAGCCTGAACTACAAAGTGAGACCCTGTCTCAAAAAATAAAAAAAAAATAAAATAAAATATTTTCAACTACACACATTTCTTAAATCTCTTTCAAAGATTTATGCAAAGGCTTAGCTTTTATGACAAAAGACAGTTTAACCCATTTTCCCTCCAAAATTCACCAATTTGAGGCCCAATCAGACCTTTCCTAAACCTCTCAATTTCCCTTTCTTTTAAGCCTATTTCTCACAACTTTTTAAAATATGGACATATTTTACACAGTGGCCAAAAAAAAAACAAAAACAAAAACACTTCAAGACAATTAAAAAGTAAAGGGACAATGTTATTTCCCGACTTTAAGATTTAGGAATAAGGTAAGTGTCACCTCCTACTAGAATACTCTGCCTTCAAAAGTTTTCCATGTAACTACCATGGACTATAACTTTGCAAGGATACTTAACCAAATAGGAAGCTGATATAAAGAGTAAACACAAATTTGGAGAAATAGGGTTTGATACATTCAGCTGTGAGAACACAGAATAACAACTCAGTTCAAAAACAAGCCATCAACTCTGAAAACAAATCAAGAGGAAAGACTGCAATTTCTTTTTCAAATTAATTCAACACATAATTCATCAATTCAGAGAGTGAACAATAGTCAGAAATAAAATTGGCGAGCTTATGGCTTCACAAAAATTACTTTATAATTCTATAAAACAGTAAAATAAAGCCTAAATTCACAAACATCCTGAACATTAAATTATTTGGGAAATTAAATTTAGAAAATTAAGTTATTAGGAAATTATAAGCAAAAAGGATTAAATAATATTTTTCCTAAATAATCCTATAGAAGTCCATATTTGTACCACAGACACATGAATGTACAATGTAAAATAAAGGACTATATCTTCAATCTATCTTATTACACAGTTCTATGGTTATCAACCCTAAAAATACAAGTTTTCCTTTTTTTCTGTGACAAGGAATATTTGTTTACAATATAAAGAAATCTCTTCAAAATGATTTTCTTCTCCTCTTATAGGTTGTAGTCAAAACATGTTTGTTACACCTGAATGGTTACGTGCTTCAACTCATGTAACAATTTGCTTTAAAGATCTAATAGCTTTAAATATCTTACTTTAGAAACTAGAAAAATATGAAATATCTCCTGTTTCCAATACATTAATTTAGAATAGTAAGCTATTTTACATTATGCTCCTATTTATTTAATAAAATTAAGGTTAGAATACAGCAAGTTTTTAAATGGCATTAAATGAAAGTAATTAATGTTCTTTTAAAAATATTAAAATATAGTTGATAAAAATAGATATTTCATTAATTTTTTTCAATTCAATTCTTTATTTGTACATTTTACATGCAGTTCACAATCACACTTAACAATGGGGAATTTGTACTAGTATATGACATGAGTTAATTCTCATTTTTACTCATATCCCTACCCACCCCACAACCCCCCACCCACTCTGCACATGAGCTTCCTTTTTCTTTTCAAATCATATTTATTCTTTCCCCTCATTACTTTCCCCTACTACATTCCCTTTGAGTCTTGCCTATTTCACAAAATCTATCATACATTCTAGAACTCATTTAGAAATATATTGTCAAAAATATATCTGTCTGGTTTTTTTTCTTTTTCTTGAGAGTATAATTTTGATTTTTCCCAGCAACCTAGGTTTAGTCCATAAGCTCTGCTAAATACCTTGGAACTTTATTCTTAGTCTGGTTGCCTTCCTGATTACTAAGTCTTTCTAAATTAGAGCAAGCAATTTCTCTTTGTTTTACCTAATATTTGAAAATGGCAAAAAAAAAAAAAATCCCCTGGGTCACTGAAAATTATCCTTTCATTCCAGCCGCCTGTTTCAAGTCAGTCAAAACATTCCAGACTTCAAAAGAAAAGCTCTGCCTTCTTAGACCATGTTGGTGTCCCTCTATGGTTGGCCTAGGAGGGATCGGTTATTTGGATAAATTAATTTCTGGAGCCTGCTGGCCTTCTAGAAGACCTCAATGTCTGACTGCAAATTAGTTCTACTGAACATGAAGAAATCCCTGGACAGGGTAGAAGAAATAAATGGTGATAAAATCTAATACTACAATGTTTGTAATGTGATTTTATTCTGCTGCATAGCTTGTAAGCACAGTTAATGTTGAATTAAATATTTTAAATTTTTTTAAAAGGGGGCATGAAAGCAGAAAATCAGATCAGTATCCAAGTCACAGCAGAAAAGGCCAACTTTCAAATGAAACCTCCAGCAGGAACCTTTTATGAGAACAAACAAAAATGTCCCAGTTTTCCACAAAATCAATTACATATTTACATTACAGATACACACCCCCTCCTTAGCCACCCCTCTCCTGAGACAGGAAGTCACG
This sequence comes from Thryonomys swinderianus, assembly GCA_004025085.1. Lineage (NCBI taxonomy): Eukaryota > Metazoa > Chordata > Mammalia > Rodentia > Thryonomyidae > Thryonomys > Thryonomys swinderianus. The sequence continues at coordinate 58,200 of PVIC010002725.1, read as the reverse complement.
CACTTGAATTCTGCTTTATCAGGGCTCTGAATAAACCGTGTGGCAGCCCCAGAGCACTGCGCCTTACAAACGCCTTAGCGGAGTTTATTCTGAAGGAAGAGAAGCCTGTGAGCCAAAACTAACAAACAAGGTTCCTCAAGCGGAACAATGGTCCAGAAAACTCAGCAAAAAAGAAAATAAACTTCATTGGCAGTTTGTTTTTTGACTGTTAAGAGCTTAGTTACAACTCTATCAAGATTTTTAAGAAGGTAAGAAATTTCACACATACTACAGTCTCACAGCTGCTTGAGTTTATAGTGCAAATGTATCATCTTGTCTTGCCGTGTCTAATCCACTTTAGGAGATAGTTGTATCTTTCCTTTCCAAAGTAAACAGAACCACACCTCTGAGAAAGAGGTGGAGGATACTTCCTCTCCCATCTCCACAGCCCCAGGCCAGAGTTCAGGTTGAGTGAGCCCAGACTAGCTCCCAGACCAGCTCCCAGACCAGAGGGCTAATTCTATCAAAGGGTTTAAAACAGCTGAGGTAATGAAGATTAGAAGTAAAGACTGAAGCATGGATGTCTCTATTGATTCCATAATACACACATGTAAAAATGTCCAACCCAAAAGAAATTAATCAAAATAAGTAACAACTTCACACATTAAAAAAAAAAATGCTCAGTGCATGTCATTCTGAAGTTTACATAAGGAATTGCAGTTTTAATGTCTTTGTTGTCAGCAGCAAATAATGTCCTTGTTCTCAAAGGTCCATGAATCTCAACATGTGCTACATTTGAAAAAGTTTTTTTTTAAACTATCATATGATTGGAACTGATAGATTAGCTATTTCTCCAATCCTACTCTCGTGTGCTTTCTTTAAAAAGAACAAAATAAACAGAAAATCTTTTTTTTTAACAGAAAGTAAGCTTGGATTACAGAATGTAGTGTAGTTAATAATAGATGGTAGTGAATAATAAAAGGGAACATATATAGTGCAATTAAATAACATATACAAATGGGAAAAAACTTAAGATGACTGAATATAATACGTTCCTTCATATTCCAAATTTGTCCTAAATAACAATTATATTTCAGTAACAGGGAATTAAGGCTAATAATATTATATTTATTTTATAATAATATGGTATTAATTTTATTTTAACAACTGAAAATACTCATAGGATATAATTTCTTGATAAATTTGGAATATAAATGGGAAGTGATTCCTTTAAATGTAAAGAAATCAAAGAAGTTAAACTATTTCAAAGTAAAACAAAAATTCCTCTGCAGATACTCTACAGAAACTTCTAAGATGAGAATGCATGAAAAACTAAGCATCTAGCAACTGAAATCATTGTAAAATTCCCTTTGGGATGTAAAACTTTAAATGGGGAAATATATAGTCTCCTGGCATTTTCTTAAACTACCAAAATTTAAATGTACTTCTGTTTTCTCTTAAATACACAATAAATTAGGCAAATTGCTCTGTAGATCATAGTTCAGTAGTTTCCAAACATTTCACAAGTAAGACCCTGTTGTACTTTTCGCTCAAGGCTCCACATATTTTGAAATTTTTCATTACTCATGCACCAGGCAGTCAGTTACACTGTTCATTTTATGATCAGTTTTGAAACTATTCATCTGAACATCTGTAAAGAAGAAATAAAGGAAAGAAAGTAAAAGAGAAAAAAACCAGTATTATTACCAATTTGTGACTAGCTAATGCTTTGCTTAATCGTGGGCCAATGAGTAGTTCTGCTAAATATTAAAAAGAATGAAGGGACTTGGCCATATTTGAAGGCTCACAGAGGCTTTGAAAGACGGTAATAAATGTCAGAAATATTTCTAATCTGTATGTGTTTTACATGAACCTTTCTGGAAAAATATAGCAAGTTTTCTTTAAAAGTATATTCTAATCCCAAAGGAAGAGCATTATATATTTTGCTTCCTTGAGTGTGGAAAACCCACCTTGATCCTCATAGCCTCACTTCCTCTCTTTCATTAAGCACCAGATAATAAATCTTGTATTCATGAAGGGATTTTAAAGGTAATCCAGTTCCACTTTATTCTCGAGCAGGAGTCTCCAACAGATTATCACCAAGTAATACTGAGCTAACCCTCCATATGTGAAGGCGCCCCTGCTCTACAGTAAGAATCTTCTACATACTACTTACTCTTTTTTGTAGGAACAGGTACTAAGCATCTCCAAACACAGAACACCAATACCTCACAAAGAAAACCAGCTCCTTTCATCTCTTCCTGTAACTTGTTTAGCGCCTGTTATTGGTTTAATGACTTAAAACAAATAATGTATAGAGAATTTATCAATATAAACATTTTTTCCTTCCTTCCTTCCTACCTACCTTCCTTCCTTCCTTTAGTTCTCTCTATTTCTTTCTTTTTCTTCTTTCTTTCTTTCCTTTTTGGTGGTGGTACTAGTACTGAAGATTGAACCTTCAACCTCCACGTTGAACTATATCCCTAACTCTTTGTTTGTTTGTGATAGTTTGGACTCAAACTTGTGATTTTCCCCCATCAACCACATTTCTCATATTTTTGAAAAGGTGTGTGAGAATATAAGAATATTGGGTCCAGTCTCCCAAAGTAATACCAAAATTTATTCAACTCTTAGTTGTCAGGTTAAGTAAAAGCCACTTATTGCAGTGAAATTGTAGGTCCCCAAAATCATAAAAGTTTCAAAAATGTTAGCACCACTTTGTCGCAAGAAAGTTCCTGTAATTTTCAAAGGCTGCACTATTTTCACTGCATAGTCTCATCATCCACTGATGTGACCTAGTCCATGTAATTCTCTTGTTGCCATTACCAATGGTCAAGTAACTTAAAATCCTCATTCAGTGTCACAAATGGATCACATATTCATTTGAAAGTAAGATGGCTACTGTTTCATCTTAAGATGGCAGCCTGGCTCACAGATTGAATTTAAATGCATAAGTAAGGTATATATAAGTTTTGGGTTAACTCAGATGCCATATTTTAGAAAATTTTCCCAGGGCAAATAAGCAAACAAACAAACAAAATAACCATTTTTCAAAAGACAAAATAAAATACAAAGTTAAATATATATCTAATACTTTTAGTCCATATAGGTTGTTTTCCACCAAATAATTGCAATCTTAGCAGACAACTAATTCTAATGTTTTATGTAAGCTATTTTAAAAATGAACTTCAATAACATCAACTTTGTGGATAAAATTATTTTAAAGTCATCTTGGTTCCATTTCACCAACAGTTAACTATTTTAAGAACATAAGTGAAATGCAGCCATAGCTAACCAATTATAAACTTTTTTCAGGTACATAATTCAAACACCCACACATAAAATATTTTTAACTCATTTTTAAAATTAATCCTCCCAAATTACTACTGAGGCCAAGTAAATGTGTATTTTTTAAAAAATTGCATTCAAGGGCTGGAGGGTTAGCTCAGTGGTTCCGGCGCCTGCCTCGCAAGCACAAGGTCCTGAGTTCTATCCCCAGTAACCACATATAATGCTGGGCGTGGAGACACGCCCACCAACAATCAACACCGCATACCACAATGCCGGACGTGGTGCCTCACGTCTGTAATCCCAGCACTCGGGAGGCAGAGACAGGAGGATTGCTGAGTTCGCGGCGGCTTGCCTGGGCACCATAGTGAGCTCAGGGCCAGCCTGAACTACAAAGCGAGACCCTGTCTCAAAAAGCAAAAAATTAAAAAAATTAAAAAAAAATTGCATTCAAACTTTGATAAACAAATTGCTAATATGAGCCTTGTGGGTGAATATGTACATGGTAAATTTTTCTTGTGCCGGGAACATTTCTTTCTTTTCTTTAAAAGAATTAAAAGTATTCATTTAAGTAATTGATCATGAACCTACCATTTATTTCTATTCCTGTAAAATATGACTGGTGTTAAGGTTAATATTTGTGTGCTCAAAGCATAACATTTTATTTTTGAAAAAATATTCCTGAAAAGGCTATAATTGGAAAAAATTTAACAGCTTTGTTAAGAAAAAAGTAAAAGATCGGGGGGGGGGGGGCTCAGTGGCTGAGTATGTGCTTAGCATCCACAAGTCCCTGGATTCAGTCTCCAATATTTTAACCCCCAAAGCAACATGTCATATGCTTTGCCAAATGATTTTTTAGTATGGTGCTGGGGATCAAACCCAGTGCCTTTTGCATGCTATCTGTATGTTTTACTACTGAAATATATGCCTCATTTTACTTTTTAATATATCATTAAAATTTTAAGAATTTCTAAGCTTAAATAAATTGACATAAATTCTGGGATCTCTAGATAGAGTTTTAATGAATTCCTGATTTCAGTTATAGTAAGAATGACTGAATGAACAGTTATCCATTTCAGTATTTGGTCAGCCCAATGCAAATATGTCTTGCATCCCTTTTTACTATGAGCATCTTAATTCAAAATGAAAAACTTAGCTAAATAAAATCAATAATTAAAAAAACTATGTTACAAAATGAAGGTTGAAACATTAAAGGAAGCAAAAGAAGTTTTGTCGTTCTGGGTTTTAGAAAACTCCATGTTAAAAAAAACAAATCCATTTGTTGTTGTTTGAGATATGCTCATAATCATGTAATATTTGTATAGATAATGCTAAATTGCTTACTCAGGCACCAAGGATCTTGTTTTGGGCCCCACAAATAAAAAATACATGGCCCTTTAAATAACTATGTGTTCTGCATCCATTCGACCAACCCTGGATCAAAAATATTTGAGGAAAAATTATTGTGTCTCCACTAAACAACTATAGACCTTTTTCTGATATCGTTCCTCCCTAAACAATACAGCATAATTATTTATACAGCACTGAAACTATCTCAGGTTTGAGGAATGATCTAAAGACAATATATTTTTATTTATTTATTTATTTATTTATTTATTTATTTATTTATTTTGAGGAAAGGGTCTCCTGACATTGTGCAGGATGGGTGTGAACTCCTGGGCTCATGTGATCCTCCACCTCAGCCTTGCCAGTAGCTGGATCAGCAGGAGTGCACTACCATACCTGGCTCCTAAAGAGTATTTAAAGTCTATGAAAAGTGTGCACAGGTTCTTTGCAAATAACACCCCACTTATTAGCAACTGAATTACAACTCTTATCATGAAACTTCATCACCTGCCCACCCCATCAGCATCTTTCTGCTGCCCTCACTGGTATCTACTGACTAAAACTGATCATGAACACAAGCTCAGCTATGGCTTTATTGATACAAGATGGGAGTGCACATTCTTAAAGTTACAAGAGTCCATTGTTATAAAGCAAGTAAGAGACTATTAGTCTGAATTTTTCTGAACTACAATCATGAGTCTATCTAGTTTAACCTAATAAACCATTTTGGAATAATGTCTACAATGAATGTGATTTATTTGAAAAAGCCACTGGAAATGTTTGGTACATGACTTTCAATTTCTTTTGCTCATTCAGTGTCATGAATTCACATACATAGAGTAAATCAACCTATAGTAGTAATCAATTTTATATTACTTTTTATAAGAGGTTATCTATGAAATTAACCTCATACTCACAGTACCAAAAATTTTCAATGGATAACATTCTCGTTAGTGAGTTTTCAGAGCAGTGATGTTTGTTTTCAACATCCCTCTACTTTCATGAAAGCTGTCAGAGCAAGAAAACTCCTCAGCTTACTTTACTCTGGACTCTCTTCAAATGTGTTCAGTTTCCTGGAGCCATGTACAGCTAAAGCAGCCAAACTAGCAGTTGTGGAAATTTCTCTGTTACAAAACCTTCACTCCAGCAATTGTATCCATTCATTCATTCACTCAACCAAAACATTTTGTGTATCTACAATGTGCAAAGCAGAGGGCTATGTGACTAAGTGACAAATGAAGGTGGTTTCCCTTCTCTCATGCCCTCTGTGCTCAAACAGCTCAGGATCTAAAAGGCAAACAGACTGAAATAAGGGTGAAAAATACAAACTAGAATCTGTGTTAATTAGCAGTTCAAAGCACTTATTCATGAAGAAGAAAAGTTCTATTTGGGAGGAGTAGATATAGATATAAAAATTACACCTGTAACTATGGGAGGGAATATGAAAAAGAAGTTATATTATTTATATAATTATTTATCTGTGTATATTTCAAAAATATCAGCTAGGTACAGTGATGTATGCTTGTAATCCCAGCTATTTGGGAGGCTGTGATAGGATGATCACAAGTTCAAGGCCAACCTAGTCAACACAGTAAGACTCCCATTACTCTTGCTCAAAGAAAAAAAAAGAAAAAAGAAAAAATAGTCTAAATATCTTGATAATTTTAAAATGCAAAACTAGGCTAATAGAATTATTGTTTTACTTGTCCATTACCGTGTAAAAAACTAGCAGAACTTAGCATGTGAAAATAACACACATTGTAGCAGGGCATGGTAGCTCAGTGGTAGACTAAGAAGCCATGGGTTGGATGCTCAGCACTACAAACAATCATATCTGACACACATTTACTATTGTACACAAGTTTTGAGGTAAGCAATGTGGGGGATTTTAACTGGATGGTACTAGTTTAGGGTCTCTTTGAAAACACCTAGGTTTTCTGCTGGGCTGCAGTTATCTAAAGGCTTGACAGTGGCTAGAGGATCTGCTCGCAAGATGGCTGACTCCTATGGTTGCTGTGTAAGGTTCTAGGTGCTGGCATCTTCACAGCACTGCCTGAGTGTCCTCAGCACATGGCAGTGGGCTTCCTCAGAGGCAGCAACTGAAGAAAATGCAGAGTGGGAACCATTATGCCTTTTGTGATCTCATCTCCACAATGGTACACCATTGCTTCTGCTCTGTTCATTTTTCTCTGCCTATTAAAAGTGAGTCACTAAATCTAGACTATATTTAGTGGGAAGGGACTCAAGGAGTCCATTTCTAAAGATTCTATCAAGATGCTTTATCCTTTTAATTATTTTCTTTTTTCAGTGCTAAGGATATAACCTTCAGCCTTGTGAATGTAGGCAAGTGATCAACCGCCGAGCCATCCCTTGCCCCAGCCCTTCTGTCTCTTAAAGGAAGGAATTGCATGCCGGGCATGTTGGGCCAAACTATAACCCCAGAACTCTGGAAGACTGAGGTAGGAGGAACACAAACTGAAGCCCACCCTGACTCTGTCTCAGAATAAAAGTGGTCTGGGGATACAGCTCAAAGTGAAGGCCCCATGTCCAATCTCCAGTACTGAAAAACTAAGAAGAGGAGAGGAAGAGAAAGAGAAAAATTAAGAAGTAGGAGAAAGAGGAAGAGGAGAAGGGGAAGAACAAGAAAAGAGAGGAGGAGTATCAAAGAATTTGTGGACATATTTCACAGTCTCTACAGTCATACCCTGGGAATAGGAAACAAAATGGAGAAGTGCTTCTTTGTTGATATTCTAGGCATGTTTTGAAGTTACTCATAGAAACATTGTATGTGATTTTGCTAATAAATAAAATTATAAATGTACAAAATACAGGCATCAAAAAACCCTTATCCTATGTGAGTGCCAGTGCAAAGATATACTGTAAGCCCTACTGATAAGAATTTTAATTGATATCTGAAAGTTAAAACAAACACACACACACACACAAACACAAGAAGAAAGCTTTCTACAAGCAGAATTTAAAGTGTAAAAGTCCATCCCTTAGAGTCCAAACATACCGCTAGAACTGTGGAAGTGGATCTTCAGATTCACTGATGCTCACACTGGTCTTGACTTCTGTGATAAGTCCTCCTATCTATGCTTGGGTGACCCCACACATTTACCTTGTGATAAAAACCCTCTGTGAGCTTCAGTTATTCAGCACAATGTACGTATGCAAAGAACCACTGAGTTAGAATTGAAAGAGAAGTGCTCCCAAATTCTGCATTTTATACATGAGGAAAATGCAGCCTAGAGAGAGGAGATGAGTCCTGTCCTAGTTGGCAGTGCTAGTGAGGGAGAGAGATCACAGAAGGGAATAAAGTACAAGATCCACCTCGCTGCAACTGCCCAGCGGAGGGAGAACAGGGCAGGGGCACTGACTGTAGCCACACAAATTCCCTTAACCCTGCATGCTCTTCTACACATCAGTGGTAACTCTCAGGCCATACAGGGGACAGTACACAGGGCCAAGATCCTCTGGCCCATAAAATCCATCATCCTTTCTTTTGTCCTTTAGGAAAAGAGTTTGTCTTTGTCAACATGGTCTTGTAGTTCATACTTCTGGTATTAACATCCCTAACAATGTTGTGAATTAGAAGGGCTTTTCTTGTTTTTTTTTTTCTTTTAAGAATTTAAACTGCCCTTACCTCTTCACCTTCCAAAGAACTACAGATGCCAAAGTGTATCCCTTCTACTCAAAGAGAGAGAGAGAGACAGAGATGGGGTACTATAATTGCTGACTGCTCATTTGTACCTCTCATAGTTTTTGGAGCTCTTGGGCCCCTGCACATGAAGTGTGGCAGATCACAGACAGGCAAGGGGCACTGAGTCCTAGTGCTCAGAGCCTCTCTTTCTTTTCTTTCTAGCGTTAGTCACAAGCAATTTCCATCTTTGTCACACTCCATTTGTTCAGTGTGTAGAGACCAGGTGAGCTACCCCAGAACACAAGATGTTGGCCAGCTCAGATGAACAAATGTTTACCAAGTGCCTGTGGAGGGCCTGACATTGTGCTTTGCCCTGGAAATTTAAACATGTCACTGACCTGGCTATGGAGGAATTTTCCTGTCTAGATTTTATTTTTAACCTAAAATACCCAACAGCTAATACAACCTGGTATCCAGTTGGAACTCTGATAGCTAGTCTCTTCTAAACTTTCAGATCATATTTGAATCCAGGCTCTTCCAAAGTGCCAAAACCAGCTGGGTCTGCTTAAATGAAAATGTTTGCCTAATTCCTTCTGGAACATTCTCAGTCCCTGTGTCCCAAACTTATTCACAGCCTGTGAGTGTGTGTCCGTTACACCTCAATTAAAAGACAGAGTACTCTACCCCCAGTCAAATACATTTTAATTCAGTAACAACTAGTGTTTTGATCACTCTGTGTGTGTTCAGAAGGTTTAGGATAATATTGATATTCACCATAAACACTGAGGCAGCATTTGCTGGATGTGAGGTAATATCCTCAGCACCCTCACTTGGGGAACCTGATTCAGCCTTCACAACAACCTGTGATCATTATCTGATTTATAGATGTGGGAAGTGGGAACTCACAGAATTCCCTGGGGCCATGTAGCTAGTGGCACCACGGCTTCTATTTGAAGCCCAAGTGCTGGACTCCAGAATCTGTGCTCCTATTCCCTGTCAAGTATTTATTTTTTATCTTTATTGGTACATTGTATATACACATTGTGATCACACTCAATATTGGGAATTTGTACCTGTCGAGTATTTCTAATCACACCATCATGAGAAGGTACCACTATCCCACATTACTAATGAGAAAGAGCTGAGGCTTCCAGAGATTAGAAGACAACTTGCCTGAGAACATAAAAGATTGAAACAAGTCTCCCTACCTGGAACACTCTTGCCTGTCCAAAATGATGCCCCACACAATCACCAACCACCAGCTTGATGCTGGTGGGTATATATTGCTTCAAAATGTACAATACGCTTTGTCATGTGGTATCTTACTTCTTTATTACATACATCTAACAACATTTATTTTTTCAATTACCTTGCCCCAAAAGCAAAATTAATGTTCCAGAATTGAAATGACTCTCTTGAAGTGATTTACTATAAAGATTTATAGTTAGTAAACTGTGACTCAGAAACAAGTATTATGACTCAGAGTCAAGATTCTGCTCACTGTACCCCACTGCTTTCCCATGTTCAAGATCCTGTTTGTAACACACCCAGCACAACTGCGGTGGATTAACTGATGGGCCACTTTGAACAAACAGCTGAACTGAATATGCATAGTTCTGAGCATGGAAGACTCACCTGAGAATTGTTGCCAATAGCATAAAAAGAGAACTGACAGGGAAGTTGTTGATTTTTTCTGCAAAAGCTTTCCTTGCCTGATTTTCTTGATACAAACTAGGCTGTACTTATCAGAAGAACGCTGGTCCTTTCTGTCACTGAGGATGGCTGCTGTTCTTGTCAGGGAAGCTCTGGTCTTCACCCTGAACGTCACTTCCTGGCACCAATGAAGATCCCTCAAGCTGGTGCACACACCCTCCACCCCGCCCACAGGCTTTCTAGCTCCCATCACTAGCCTTTGGGCCTTCCTGGCGCAGATCTTTGATACTGACTTGCAAAAGACATTGCTCCAGGCCTCTGGCTGGATGTGCGGAAGACACTGCCAAGGATCCAGGTCTTCAGCTGGATTCTTCAGGTTTCCAGTGTGTGGACAGATCTCTTGCACACCTCTGCATTTAACTTTTAGGGCGAATGTTATAATCCCATAAGTTATGTGTCCTACATTAAATCTATTCCCTTGCAAACCATGACTACACAAATTACCTTACCCCAAATCTAGCTCTATTGCTAAACACAAAAATTATTGCTGCTATCAGACAAATTAAGGAAGACAACAAACTAGCTATGGGGGAATGCAGCTAACAAATGGTAGTGATAGAAAGGACAGGCGTTAGAAAGTGGTCATGTATAGTCATTGTTTGCTATTGCCATCAAGATGCTTAGAATGTTGGTGAGGGAACCTCAAAGCTAAGAATCTCCACCTGTAAGATAAGGCAGTGGGACTAGATTCAAAGCAGAGCTTTGCAGGTCACAACTTGGAGGGTACTCAGAGATGCATGGTAGGTGTCCATTAGATGGCCTGCAAGTTTCTGTCCTGGGACCTGATACATTTCTGCTGCAATTCCTGCTCCATCAGGCAGAGAACCATGACCCACTAAAGTGCAAATTTTAGGATGATTAGTCAGCTACTGTGCAAGGGGAGCTGGGAAAGAGCGGCTGTCAACAAAGAAAAGACTGAAGAAAATGTGCTTATCAAAATAAAAGGAAATCTATGTGCATTCCTTTATCCCCTCTTCTCTTGAGAGTTTGCTTTTTTTTTTTTTTAACCTGCTTACCTCTGCTCATAGTAATTCATTTCCACTACTCACAACCACATAAACAGAGGTCATTCATATTGCTGAGGTGAAGGAGGGATAGGTAGACAGACACAGTTTTAGACTTATGTACTTACTAGTCCTTTAGGGGTTGGATTGCATTCCCCTAAAAGATGTATGTTATAGTCTGAGACCCCAGCATCTGTGAAAATAATTTTACTTGGAAATTGGGTCCTAGCAGATATAATTAAAATGAAGTAGCTAGAATCTAATCAGACTAGAATGCTCACACCAACAAGGGAGACACAAGAGTAAGAGGAGACACAGGTTGCCATGCAACAATAAAGGCAGAGATGGAAGTGGGGAAAGGAAAGACAAGGCCTGCCCACAAACCATCCGAACCTAGGAAAAGTCAAGGCAAGATTCTACCCAGATTTTAGTGGGAGCATAACCCTGACGATACTTTCACACTGGACCTCCAAGCTCCAAAGCTGAAGACAACAAACTTGTATTGTTTTAAGTCATTGAGCCCTAAGAACTAATGCAAACATCCAATGAGATAGTACTGCTTTATAAAGAGAAAATGAAAACCAATGCATTCTATGATTTTAAATTTAAGTCATTCAAAAATTTCACTTAGAGAAAATTATCTTCCTTGTGGTTACATGGAACATATGAAGCCTTGATCTGATTTATAATTTCCTAGTTAGTCTGACTTACAACATAGGGTGTATTTTTTAATTGAATTATTTATTAGTACATTTTATATACACATCACGATGACACTCAACACTGGGAATTTGTACCAGTGTATGACATGAGTTATATCATTTTTACCCATTTCCCTACCCACCCCGCACCTCCCACCCCCATGTACATATGCTTTCTTTCTTTTTCTTATTTTCTCTTTGCCCTAATTACTTTCCCCTACCCCTTTCCTTTAAATATTTCCTATTTCATAAAATCTGTCATATATTCTAGAACTCATTTACATCTTCAAACTTCCATACCAAAGAAAAGATATGGTATTTACTTCTCTGTGACCACAACATAGGCTGTATTTAAACAGCTACTTCCAGTGACTTCTCCTAAAGGATGTGTTTTTCTCTATTCATAAATAATCATTGAATGTTTCCATTTTGGCTAAAAGCCACCCTTTGCTTTTAGGATCTTCAATTACATGCATAAAGTATGTATATATTTTAGATATTTCTCACAAAACCCAGCATCGCAGCAAAAACTGCTGTTAGTATTTCAAGGTAAATTTAAAGGAGACTCAAGAAACTGAATTTTGAGAACACAATCAAGCCTCAAAGTCTCATTATTTCAAAAAGATCTGGAATATCATCATCTGAAATTTTTAAAATAAAAGTAAGTTAATTGTCATTTACAATACAATGTAGCTTCTGGTTCTCTAGAGACCTAATTCCACCCTCTTCCCTGCCAGCCATGAACAACAAAAGCATATATCAATGTTTGCAATATTGCCACAGGTATAATGGGTGCATTTTAAAATTTTTAGGCAGACTTCCAGGTGGTTATACAGTATTTTTCTATGGCTATACTTTAGAAAAGATGTTTCTAGAATAGATGTTTCTAGTTTTCAAAGAACTTCTAAATACACAATCCCATTTGAACTGCAAAAATGTGATTTTTAAATAAGAAAAAACAATTATTTTCTCTTAAAGCAGCTGATGATGCTTGAAAACCTATCTCTTGTCATATAACTAAGAAAAGGGTAAACCATGTTCTGGGCTGCATGTCAAAAATGTCATTTCCAGGATTCTAGGCTGTGTATCTCATTCAGACTCCAGGTTTATGTTGTGTGTGAATTTTTAATGGTAGTCTTCATAACTTCATTAAAAAACAGTTTTTCAAAGAGCTCATAGATTTTTTTATCTTGATATAATCTGCTTCTGGAAATATTCACCTGCTATACAAACAGAGATGTCCCCACAGCTCTTTCCTATCTGTGATTCTGAGGTGTTCACCTCGGATGGGAACCACAGCTGAGAAAGCAGTGGGTCTGCTGCTTTGGTGCTGTGGACAGAGTGGGGCTGTGGTCATCCAAATGGGAGCTTCCTAAGAGATTAGTAGTGGCCAGACTGATTACAGACATGCTGTAAGGTCCCACTAACCTCTTCCTCTCCATTATGTCCTCATGAGAGTGATAGAGGAGTACATAAACTTAGATAATCACAGGAGTTATTTCTTCTTCCTAGATATGGAAGACACATGCAGAACGTTCCAGAATAAGAAAGGAAGAATTTCTGGTTTAACATTTTAGTCAGTGCTGTGTCTACACAGGACCCAACTGAGAAATACTTCTTCACCTTAGCTCATGATCTCTCCTCACCTGACAGAGACAGTGTGCTCTATTACAGAGACAGTGTGCTTTTTAATATTCAATAATTAGCCATTTTCCCACCTTCGTGATCCACCATAAATGTGTTAACTTCAACTTTCACAATCCATGACAGTAGCACCAAGAGTAAGAGTAGATTTACAATTTTTTAGGAGTTTCCACAGACTTCCAGTCCCATATCCAATGAAAAGATAGAGAAGCCCCTATGTATCTCTCCCATAGAGAGAGCCCTGGGCTCATTAGCTGGTGCAAGGCTAAAAGAATATCAGCAGCATTCCTGTCAGCCTCCTGCCCAGCCCAAATATCTGGGCTAATATCTGCTTTCTCCCTGCTTGATCCATCTCCGTCTTTCTACCTATGGAGTAAAGAGAGAACTATCAAGACTTGAGAGAGAGAGAGAGAGTATAAAGAGTCAGTAGAGCTTTTTAACCCTCTCTTCCTTTCTTCCTCCTTCTTCCATTGTTCCTCTTCTCATTTGAACATTTTCTTCCTATTTCCCCAAATCCATCATGCATTGTGGTCCTCATTTGTTCTTTGATACCATACCTTTAAGTGAAATGAGTCAGGCACACATGTTTAAATATTTCATTGTTTCTGTTGTGTGAGAAACAAAAAGCATAATTTTATTCATCCTTAAATTAGAATTTGCAAAATATGAAATATCAGTAGTATTTCCTTGAGGACTCTGTTAAGTTTGTTGGTGATTCTCTAGCACATCAACTTGAATCCAAGAACCAATGTGACATAAAAGGAGGCACCAAGTAATACATTATAAAGGAGTTTATTTTTCACTTATTTTATGTGCCCTACAAATGTATTTTAATACCCTAAAATCAAAGATTACACACACATAACAAGAGTTGCAGCAGTTCCAATAACTAACTGAATTAAGGAGACTCTTCCTGTTTAGGGTAAAAGCTACACCATATAAAATGATCTCAAAGTGCTTCTGTGAATTATCTCACAAGATGACTGAGAGAATCCATAAAATACACTCTATAATTACATACCGCATGACTGTAGAACTACCATGATAGCACTTGACTGTTGGTTATTAAAATTCTCATCCATCAGCAGTTGCTGCTTATTTGCAGGACACCAATAAGTCTTGTAAAACACACACTTACAGGAACCACAACAGCATTACTAAAGATTACACTCCAAATTTGTGATAATTCTATTGTGAACCAAGCTGAGCAATGAAAGTGTACATGTTGAAAGCATCCTACCTGACCAAAGAACTTCAAATGTAAAGTCACATCTGCAACCCCAAACAGTGCTATGGAAATTTTCCAAGGAAAAAACTTGAATTCACTGAAATATCCTTTTTAAAGAAAAATTCATTGAATTATTCAAGTTCTAAATAACTCTGAAGTTATTTATAAAATTGACTCAAATTGGCAAGTTATTTATATGCCCAAAGAAATTTTCTTCCTTCCTGATAGGAATCTGAAGAAAATTTCTAAACCCTTCCTTTTCCACTCAGAAGCTAAGTGAACAAAATATAGCTAGGACCTCTTAATCTGAGGGTAATTCAAGTACCCATCAAACAGAAACTTCTATACTAAGAACATTTCAAATACATACACACACATCTATTCATAAAACAAATACACATGAAGCAAGCCAAAACCCAGTTGTTAATTTCATGGATTTTGAGACAAATACATTTTTCTGTCACACAGTCTAAAATGTAAAGCTTAACATTGTGTTATATATATTGGCTGTAATCACAACATATGAAATTGTGAGAGTTTCCTTCTGAGAGGAGGGGAGCTGGTGATACAAACCGTGGACACAATGAGATTGACCAATAGCTTGCTTAGCTAATGACAACTTATTGGGCTGGGAACAGGATTTTTGTGGCCCTGAAGCAGAATTATGAGACCAATAGGTCAAACCTGGGAGAAGGCAGAGGAGAAACCCCACTGATATGAAATGAAGACACAATTGACCCTTCCATCTGGAAGAGACAGCTCTAAGAGTTAAGAAAATGTCTCAGTCTCAGGGACGTGTGAAACCAGGACAGCTTATAAACACAGTTATCCAGGGAACAGAAACTAGCAGAGTAGCCAAGGACAAAGACTGCATCACGTCGCCCTTAGGCGCCGGCGGTCTGAGAGCTCACTGGCACCTTCATCCACCTGCACCTGGAGAGACTCAGTTTGCTGGAGTCTGAGGCTCGCGTATGGGCCATATTCTCCTGGCTCCCTCCATATGAAACATCACCTTTTTCTTTTATGATTCTGCTCTTGACGATAGATACTTCCAAGAGAAGTTGTTAGGTTAGGCTGATGAAATAGTGGAGTATTTAATCTGTTGATGTTTGAAATCATTAAAAATTGGCGCAGAGCTTTTGAGAAATTTCCAGACACTCAGATTACAACAAAAATAGTCATTATGATTTTAAAAGTAATAACTCTTTCTGTAGGACTGACATCCTGCTTACTTACAGACTGTCCATTTATCCCCCGGGGGTCTTCCATTGAAGACTGCTTCTGAATTATATATGGGCTATTAGCTACACACTTCTTCAAAGGGTTCCAGCGTCCCTGCACCTGTGAAGAACAGAGCATCGTGCAGCCGTATTAATTGTGTGGCATGAAATTAAGAGCTGCTCTGCACATCTACAGCTCCCCACTGACTGGCATGTATACACAAATCCAGAGCGCTTACCTTCACTGAATGAACCTTTAAAATAAATATTATGGGCTCACTGTTTATCACAATTTACATAAGCTAAATGTGACCAAAGTATGCTCAATTGTGCCTGCTGTCAGCAGCTGCAGCCCAGGGAGCAAAAGGAAAAAAAAAAAAAAGAAGAAGAAGAAGAAGAAGAAGAAGGAAAGAAAGAAATTATAAAAGAAAGAAAGGTGAGGAGAGGAGTAGCTGAAGAGCTTTCTACACACATTATTTTTGAGCTAACAGCAGAGAGCCCCCCTTTCTTTTTCTTTTTGACTTTGGTTTCCTCCCTGCTATTTATCAACATCACTTGTTCCACAATGCAAAGAGGAATTACTAACAAAGAAATATGATTATAGTCTGAGCAAGGATGAAAGCAAGAAGTCTAGGTGCAGTGTTTTACCCTGAAGGCATGGATATTATTAGACTATTTCTTAACCAGTGTAGGTTAGGTCAAACCTTCACGGTCGATCACTTCTGCACCTTCAGACTCAACACCTTCAGGGGGAATGGGTTTGGGGAAGGCTTCCAAACCTCACTTGTAAATGTAGGAGGTTGAAGTGTTTTCTACTTGTACTTATCTTCCAAAAAGAGTAGTCATCCAGCTGCCCTAATTTCCTAACTTTCAGAATTAATGTTCATGCTCAAACGAGGAACCCAGGACACATGTACTTGACAACAGTGAAACTATTCCGCACCTCTCTCTTGAGCTCTAGTGTAGATATGCAAGTGTACATTAAAAGTGCATGTGATTTTAAATAATGAAAGATACAATCTTGTTTTTTGTTGTTGTTGTTGTTGTTTTGTTTCGTTTTGTTTTTGAGACAGGGTCTCTCTTTGTGTAGTTCAGGCTGGCTCTGAGCTCACTATGTAGTCCAGGCAAGCCTCAAACTCAGCAATCCTCCTGTCTCTGCCTCCCGAGTGCTGGGATTACAGGTGTGAGCCACCACGCCCGGCCAAAGATACAATTTTAATGTTTTCCAAGATAAAATGGGACAACAGGGAACATGTATTTGGTTTACTTCAATACCACTTTTTGGGAAAATACTTAAATTTATGCAAGTATTAGCAAGTTAGGAAAAAATCACAAAAGTAGAAGTCAAGAGATCTGAATTCTTACTGTGCTACTAAACTGCTGAATAATCAGTCACAAGCGAATACTACCACTTCCTGAGCTGTAGTTCTCTCGTCTGTGAAACGGAAGGTTTCAAGTGGATATCTGATGGCTTTATGCTTTATAAAAATATGTATCTTATAGCTTATTATTTAGTGAGTATATATATATATATATATATTTGTATATGTAATTGTAGGTAAATATTCCAAGCAAAGTTCATTTGAAAAATAATTTTGAAATACTGGAATAATTCTTACAATCTTGTTTTGCTTACAATTACCAGTGCTTCAAAGCATACGCCTTACCCATTGTCAACATAAAAGTGATGCTTCTTGAACATCACAAGCCTCATAAATGACTAGATTCTTACAATCTGGAGGACCTATTAAAATACTATATAATTTGTTACATAATTTGAGCAAACATAATTTCAAATTATGAATAAATAAAAAGCATATGGGTGGCTGGCTGCTTTAGCATATGCCTATAATCCTAGTTACTCAAGAGGCTGAAGCAGGAGGATTGCAAGCTCAAGGCCAGCCTGGACAACTCAGTGAGATTCTCTCTTATTAAAATAAAAAGCCTCAGTGATGTAGCTCAGTTGTAGATGCTGACCCTGCATGAGTATCCCTACTCCTCACTCCCTACTGAGAGACAGACAGACAGCAGACAGACAAACAAAGAGAAAAAGACAACAAAGGCAGAGAAGGAAAAAAGCGAGGGAATGAGAGAGGGAAAAAGCAGGATTAAAGAGATGCATTTATTTCTGCAAAACTAGGAAAATACAATACAACTCTTTTGAATTGCAAAAAATTAAACTAAATCTTAAAATTCAACAACAGCTTTTAGGAGATCTCATGAATCATTAGGGAAGAGATATTACACAATAAACTAGACTTATTTTCATTGTTTAAATTATCCTCAAGGGGAACATTAACTCTTTTCAGCACTGAGACAGGATTTCAAAGTAATAATAATAATTTTGTCTATTGGTAAAATGCTTCACAGTTTACAAAGTGTTCTCACATAGACGGCCTGCGGTACAGCTATACAGCATAAGACAAAGTCCAGTCTAAGTCCTCACAGGAGGGAGCAGGCTTAAGACAAAGGCCCCTCTGATTTCCCACAGATTTCCATCCTTTCAATACCTGTCCTGAGAACATGTCTCAATCAAAATCTGTACATTTGATATTCCAGGATTATTTCCCATGTGTTTCTTTTCCATATTTCCATATTGAACTTACTGAACAGTTTAAGGTATTAAGAATGGTCAAGTTACACGAGCATGAAAGGTATTTCATTTGTAATTTTATTTCTGCTAGAGATGAAACTATTCTGCACTAAATATCATGTTTGTTATTGTTTCTTAGGCTAAAAAAAAAGGTTGAGTTTATTGAGAAGTCAAAACAGTCAGTATTCATCTATTTCAGGTAGATGTCTCTAGTGAAAAAGACTACCACTCAAAAATCAAAAATTCACAGAGAGTCACGGACTTTATTTACAAATCCTCCACTGCTTGCTAAATCAGCATAGTTGTTTCCAGATTTCTCTATGTCAGTCCAAACCATGAAATATATGACATGACTGAGCCTACTGATATTTAGGAGCCTGACTCTGGCAAACTCTTAATTCCTTTCTTGGGCTTGATCTTTCCTGATTTATAAATAAGCCTGCCTCCATTATAGTACTTATCTAGTGGGGCTGCAATTATTACCCTACCTGTCTCCTTGGCTCATTGCAGTTCTATGAGAGCCAGGACATGCCTAAGTTTCTTGTCCCAGCCACATATGGCACTCGTTAAATGTTTTGAATGAATGAATGGATGTTGTTAATACATGGTAATTTTTGAATGTAAAACAATTTGCTTCAGGTATCCAAGAAACAGGCTCAAGCAACAACAGGCGGCCAGATTGTTGTCTGTCCACTGCTTCCTGCCTACCTACCTACACAAATAGAGATAGCTATTTATAAAGACCTACAGAAATAGAGGTAGCTATTTATAAAACTGCATATACTTGCACATAAGCACTGTGGAGGAGAACCTGAAGAGGCTTTCTCAGGGTCTTTGTTTAAACCTGGGAGAGTGTCTAGAAAATGAGCATAAGAATGCTCAAGGGTGTTATTATTTTAGATTTGTGGGGTTGCAGAGGCAGAAGCTCTGTGTCCCAGGTACCCCAATGGGACAGGGCACTGTAAGCACGTCATCCATTTACAAATTGCCCTTGCACTTCATCCACTCAAGCAGGGACCTGAATTGTCGCCCACCGTTGTTGCATTTACCCACAACAGCCAAATCCTGCACTTGTCCCGAGCCAGTCATGTGAGGACCCGCTACAAGAAAGGGCCCTTTGGACTTGTACACAGTGGAAGCTCATCCTTCGTTTGGTCACCGAAGTACAACGTTTCCTCACAAAGAAACAAGGCACTGAGGGATGTTCTTGGGCTCTGTCAAACCTAAAGCTCTGGAGTTGTTATCCCCTCAGAACAGAGAGGAAAAATGTAGAAACATGGCCCTGAAATATACCTTACCATTCTCTCAAGTAGCAAGAAAAGATTAACTGAGCCAAGCACTCAGAAATAGCTGCACAGGTTAAGCTGGCCATGCGTTTGGAGCCAGACTCCTCACATTCTCTAGCCATCCAAAGACACCTGTGAAGATGTCCAAGGGCAGACAGTAGCAAGCAGCCCTTTCCAAGGCCACGCTGTTCACAAAAGACAGAAGAGGGGCCCTCACAGCTCCTGGTGGGGCAACCTCTCACTAATACTCACAGTCCAAGGCCAGCCCCTTGCCTGACCATCTGTTGCCGAGGAGAACCTGCAGTTGCCAAAAGAGGAAGGAGGAGGTTTACCCAGGAGAGGAATAAACAAGAAGTGACAGCCTGTTTCAACTGGTCTTTTCAACACCTGAAGGAATATGCCTTCTCCAATGCTGGAGAAGCCCAGCTACGGAATGTGAGGGAGGAGAGCTCATTGCTGACAAAGGGGAGCTTTGGAAAGCAAGGTCCTGGATTGCTGATGAAAAGCTAACTTTGTTAGGTGGACTCGCCTGACACAGGATGAATATAAGCTTTAGAATTTCTTACCCTTACCACTCTTGGAGGGAAGGAGGGCAAGGACAGAAAGGAGTTGAAAGACGTGAACATACACTAGCAAATAAACAATGGTAAGTAAACGTTTGATTGAAGTACTGATTAACTCTGCAAAAAAACATAGCAAACTGAGACTGCAATCTGACAAAAACTTGTAAACATAAAAAAATCACCCCAGAGTCCCAGAGACATCATGAAGTTGGGTCGCTGGTGATGACATTGTAATTATTCCAATAACACTCAGTGCTCCATACTTGGAAATGGGATATTTTATGTCCTTTTACAATCAATACACCTATTGATTTTCAGAACATAGAATACAAAAACTTCAAAGCATGTGAAATGAAACATCCATTATGACCACTGATGCTATAAAATGTCTCTGGGCTCCCAGTTTTCTGTCCAACACCACAAAAAACTCCTAAGAAAGAGAGTGAGGGTAGGGAAAGAAAGCTCAAGATCTCTGAATCTGAAGTTTTTCAAATTCAGTAAAATCTGTACACACATCACACAGATACTTGATACTTTTTGACCCACTAGCAAAAGTAAGGCCATTGATAAAATAAGCAATGACAACCCATCTTACAGGTAAATATATTAGTTCCAACGGTACTTCTAATTCATCACAAACATCTTGGCTATTTTCAGAACAAATGATTGGGGAAAGTCAAGTAGGAATAAGGGTAGATTACATAGGCAATGAAGTGAAGAAAGGGTCAAGGGAGGCAAGACATTGAGACAATTTTTCTAGATGGAAGAAAAATAAGATGGAAGTAGAAATAAGGAGTAATATGATTAGGAAGAAAATATTTTGTTTTTATTTTATACATCAGATTTTAATTTTCCCTGCTGGTTTTGAAAAATGGGTTATATTTTTAATGGCACATGAATCATCTCTAATGAACCAGAGACCCATCAGACACTGTTAATAACTTGTGGCTCCTTGGATTAAAGAGTATTTTCATTACAACACACCGTCACTTTGCTCTTTGCCTTCTCACCAGGTGTTGAGTTTTCTAACATTCCTGAGAAGCAGAAGGAAACTAGCGGTTGAACGTTGCTTTACAGAAAAGAAAAGGGCTATTCTAAAATATGTCCCCAGAAGACTATAACTACAGATTGAATAAACATATCAAATCAAGGGGTCTCTAAGAAAATTTACAAACAGAAGCCTGCAGTGAAATGAACCATTGGATAAATGATTTCCAGAGACCTGCTCAGCTCCCTATCACATGGCTCCAGAAGCCACAAGGCACCATGTCTGTCACTTTTCCTTTGCTTTCCTCACCTTTCTAAGGAATCGGGTCCTATCAAGGGAAATAGAGTGGGCATATGCAGTGTGTCTCACTCAGAAACCTTGAATAGTGCTTGCTGGGTTTTCAAATAAGAAAGAGCCACACTGCAACCACCAGAGCCATTCATTATTATCAATCAACTTGATGTCTTCTTGGTGAGAGCCATTTACAGGTGTAAAAGAAGCGAATGTGCGCACTAATTTTCTTCCATCCATTTTCTATTCAATTGTTGAAATTGCTAATTTAAAGTTTTAGTGGGAAGACCTTTTAATCTTCACAGCATTTTAAATTTAAAAAATTGCTATGATCCTGGATCATAATTAACATTTATGGAGAGACAGGATATTTCTGTATATACATATATTGCATAGTGGACAGTTCAGAGTCATTGGCAGGCCTATATCTTGACCATGTATCATTTCATTGTAATTAGCATATTCAAAATCCCCTCTTGTATCTTTTTCAAAATATACACTGTACTGAAATGCCCATTAACTGGAGACTGGATAAGGAAGATGTGGTTTTTTTAATAAAATGGAGTATTACTCTGCCATAAAGAATGACATTTCATTCATTTATGCGCAAATGGACACACCTTGAGGACACACTAATAAGTGAAATAAATACTTCACAGATATGGAAATACCATATCTCTCTTTGGTAAGAGAACCTGTAGATGTAAATGAGTTCTAGAATGTATGATAGATTTTGTGAAATAAGAAATATTCAAAGGGAATGTGGTAGGAGAAAGTGATGAGAAAAAATAAATATGATTTGAAAAGAGAAAGCACAGGTATATAGGGAGTGGGGGGTTGTGGGGTGGGTAAGGATATGAGTAAAAATGAGAATTAACTTGTGTCATATACTGGTACAAATTCCTCAATGTTGAGTGTGATTGTGAGCTATATATAAAATGCACTAATAAAGAATTGAATTTTAAAAATGTTTAAAAGTATACACTGTATTATTGGTAGGTACAGCCACCCTACTGTGCAATAGAACTCCTACCACCATATGTGACTTCCTTCTAACTTCGGATGAATAATGGAAGGCAATTAGACAATCAAATGAGTTGACACTAATTAGGAAAATGATGATGTGTTTCCTTGGTAACTAAAGTTGAATTCAAACTATGTTTTCAAGAACATTAGACCTACTAATTATTTTAATACAGCACTTACTTCATTAACAATTTTAAGAAAAGACTAAAATAAATGCTGATTGACTGTGATTGTTGGCACACTCAGGAGGGATCTGAGGCTTAGTGGTGTGTTTTACCAGCTGCTTAAGAACCATAACTCTATAAATCCTGTATGCAATAAAGGAAATGCAGGCATCCAAAGGAAAATAGTCTAAAACACAAACACACCTGATATACACTTGAAATTTCTCTAGATTGGCATAATGATTCTGCTGTACCTATTGAATTTAGGGCACTGAAAGTCCTCCACCTATGTTGTTTGTACATAATGTATTAGAGAAATCGTTTTGCAACCTATTAGGACTTTAGTTTCAGTTTTTAAAAAAAAAAAAACCACCCATGCTCTAGAATAACTAATGGCAACAAATAGTAACTGGATCTACTCAGTGAATATGTTTTCTGCTGTCTAAATTAAATAACTACACCCAATGAGGAATTTTCTTCATTCAAAAGGAAAAGAGAAGAATTGAAACATCTACTATACATAGAAAAATCAACCACCAAATAGCAACACTTTAGGATGTCAAAAATACACCACAGCATTCTTAAGATGTTCAAAATACATCACAGAAACTCAACCATGATAGAAAGCAGAACTGTGGTTACCTAGATTGAGTTTTGATGAACTGCAGAGAGGCAGGAAGAAACTTGCTAGGTATTGAAGCTGTACTCTGTCTTGAGGGTGGTCCATGGCCCTGGGTTCAATTCCCAGCATTGCAAAAATAAATACATAAATAAATAACCTGGTCTGTCCCTAGTCCATAATAAGTTTAGCAGGCAAGAAATATAATGCAGTTTTATTTATAAAAATATAATGTAAGCATATTTGTTACATGGGTATTATTTTCTGCTAAAAGTCAAAAGCAGCCTCAGCCACAGATACAACCCATAGACTTCAATGTCCAGCTCATTAGCTAATCTATTTCACCCAGGGGACGCAAGTTCATTAGACCTTAGAATTAATGCACATTACATGTGCCAGTTTGGGAAGAATTAGAGAATATATGACTCCCTACAGTGTTCCAAAAGCATCCCTGAGAACTTAGACAATCACAACCAGTTTAGCAAAGCAATTTCCTCATTTCCTGGATGCTGACACTTACTTTTAGTTGCTTGTTGACCCGAGTAAGGACTGCCTGCTAGAATAAGACTGAGGACTGGAGTCTCAGAGGCCAATCACCAGAAATGAAAAGTAATGGAGAAAGCATTAAATTGACATTAAAAGAGATACTGACTCTGGGTTTCTCTGAATTTCATTCTTTCCTTAAAACCAAAGTCTAACATAAATTAGAACAATGATAGAAAGGTTTAATAAATATCCACATCCACATGTATAGTTACTGAATTGTTTCTCTGGTGTGAGAAACTGAAGGTGCAAGTGAGGAACAAAATGTATAATAGTTATTGTGAAATAGGAAGAAATGTTCAAAGGAGAAGGGAACTGGGAGGGGAGAATGAGTGAGAAGAAAGAAGGGAAAGAAGAAATTGAAGGTAAGAAAGAGAAAATGGAAACAAAGCTAATATATATGGGAGAGCAGTGCAAAGGAAGCCACAGGAATGGGAAAAAATGAGAATCGAGATACATCATGCACAGATACAAATTCTCAACGATGAATGTGATCATAAGTTGTCCCTGAGATGTACCAAAATAATTAAAAATGAACAACAAATGAGAGAAAAATAAATTAAAAAATAAGTCTGTATGTCCCCAATTCCATGAGAAAGAACTTATTGGGAGGCATTATTTGACAGAAATATACATATTCATATATTATAAGAAGGCCGCAGAAGGAAGTCACAAATCTACATTTCCAGCTTGGGCAGGGATCCTCTGAAAACCCCTTTGGAGGCCAGATGACCTGCTTCTGTGTGATTACATGTCAGTGCAGAAATTCCCCAGCTTCTCAAGGCAAAGTCCAGAGCTGGAATGTTTTAACTTTAGGAGATATTTCCTTATCCTAAATTGAGACTGATTTCCCTAAACCTTCTTCTGTATGGCCAATTTTCCCTCTGAAGTAATGCAAATATATTACAAGATCATTTTATCCAAAATACTCCTTGAAATGATTGAGGCTTAAGCTAATAAACTCTAACAGCTCTCCTCTCTAGCCCCCAAATATTATTACACACCCTTTAAAAATGAGTTGCTTTCTGATCCTTCTCTACAGGACCCACCCTTTGGTCAATGGCTTCTGGATCCAAATATCATTAGCACTTACTGAGCTCAGGAACTCTCAAAATCTTCTGCAAAAGAACCACATTCGAGTCATGATTTCCCTGTAACTTATTTGGGAAACTGGATCCTCCCCTGTGAAACTCTCATCTTGTTCATTTCTGCCTATCAGTCAAGCTCACTTAGATTCCCTTTAACTCATGATTCTGGAAACAATACTGAGATACCCATTCCGGCCTTGTACAATATGCCAGCCTGGTAAACCATTACTTTAGCTTTTTTCTTTTGAGTCACTGATGAAGAAATGACGAGAAGTGATGACGGGGAGAAAACTAAAGCCAGAGCCAGTCCCAGTGCATCAACAGATACTGGAAAACACTACTGAAGACTTGAGGTGTAAGGATTTAAGTTTGTAGCTGTGGCACTTATTAATTCTATACACTTGGGAAAAAAATCCCTGAGCCTGGTTCTTCATCAGGTCAATACCATCTCATAAGACGAAGGACACTAGCAATCTTTCCTAAACATAGTATATGCTCAGTTAAATGTGCACAAGTGAATAAGATAATGCTTTTTGTAAAGAATATAAAATGACATTTTCTCTCATATGGGAAATCCTTTAGATTTTGCTCATAGGAGAAATCCAAGTATAAATAAAGGCCAAAATACAGGGTAGATAAAAGGAAACTGGTAGATCTTTTGCAAGTAGGAAGGGAACCAGGAGATGGAGGTAAGGGGAAGGGAGAGAAAGAGTATGTAAAATGGAATTTAGATGTGTCATGTACTTGTAACAAACACCCACAATAAAAGTGGTTGTTAAGTGTCACAAACATGTACTAATAAATCATACTGCGGTTACTTTGGTCTCCAGATTTTACATCAAAGCATCATTAGCTAGATGATGTCAGTCAATTGCTTAAAGGCAATTAAGAGACTTACAGAATCTGCATTTCAGAATAGTAAGGTGACTGGTAAAACAATATTGTTATTGTAGCACTCCTCTTTAAATACCTTTTTGAACATCTTGACTTTTTTGGGGTTTTGTTGTTGTTGTTGTTTTGAGACAGGATCTCACTTTGTAGTTTAGGTTGGCCCTGGGCTCACTATGGAGGCCAGGCAAGTCTTGAACTCAGCAATCCTCCTGCCTCTGCCTCCCACGTGCTGGGATTACAGGTGTGAGCCACCACGACCAGCCATTTTGACATTTTTGAGTGACTAAAACTTCCCACTCTTCTCTGATTGAACACCCCTCCCCCAGCTCGGTTTTTATTGCTGTTTTTGGATACAGGATCTCATAATAGAGTCCAGGCTGGCCGAAAAGCCTAACACTTCCTGTGCTGCCCAGGCTGACCTTGAACTCACTATCCTCCTGCCTGGGCCTCTCCACTCCTGGAGCGTCTGTCATCACTGCAATCTTTCATCACCTTGTTTTCAGCGTCCTCTGTAGGGAACACACTGGACTGTTCATTCTGTCCCCTGCACAGGGAACAGATCTAGCTCAGCCCTATTGCGTGAGCCGTCCAGTCCCTGCTCACTGAGAAGCGGCTCCCTTCAGGCTTCTCGCTGTCTGCCTGGTCGTCTTGTCACCTGCAGCTCAAGGTCTGCACACTACAGTACTTCCAGCCATCCCTCCCTGGGCCCCACAGCTGCCTATAGCTAAGCACTCTTTCCACTCAGACTCTTAGAGCTCACACTCCCCTAGGCCACTCTTGCAGGAAGCCTTGCACACCTTGCTGATTGCAGTTTTGTTCTCTTGAGCATATTGTTGTCACAGTTGTCCGCCAGGCCGCCTCAGGGCAGACCCTATTCCTACCCACTATCAGGATGCCAGGGACCGCGCACATGACCCGGCGCTAGCTGACTGAACAACTCGGAGCTAGAAACACAGGATGCTTAGTGTCCAGGGATGCTGATCGTAAGGAAGAACGCTTCATGGCCAGGTGGACTTCCTGCTCCTGGGCTATTCCTGCCCTTCTCGCCCTGAGCTCCTGTGCTAAGTGGTCACTTTGTACAGATTCTCCGGAATGGATAATCAATTCACGTTCTGTAACAGATGTGACCCTCTCTTCTATCCAATTTGAAGAAGCTCTTACGAGATGATTTAACTAGCTAGCAGTAGTCCGATTACCAGAAAAAATAAATAAATAAAGTGTGGCAGGACTTCATTAACATAAAAAACAAAATTGTTTACACAGTATTAATTATTCCCACCCACTCACCCCCACCTTCGTGAGGAGAAAACACATCTTGCTTATTTTTCCTTACTTGCCTAATTATTCACTGAAATAATAGTTGCTCAGCGTTGTCGACGCCTCCCATTCATCTGCTGCTTCTTTTAACTGGCTTCTTTGGTTTGAACCGATCAGATCGCTTTTGTCCAAAGGAAGGAACTACCGGGCCACAAAACGCTAAAACTGAGTATCAATTTGGCCCCGAGTCCCCCAGACGTTTCCCATTACTGGAACCTCGAGCTCACGTGAAGAGCAACCACACCGAGTAAGGCCGAGGACTCCCCACCGCCCCGTCCCCCGACGTCCCCGTCAGGCACCAGCTCCGCGCGGGGAAACACGCCGGGCCCCGACGCGGCCCCGCGGCCCCGACGCCCCAGCTGCGCGCGCCCGCGAGGCGGCTTCTCGTACCTGCGGCGGCGCCTCTGCGGGCCGGCGCCCCCTCCGCGCCCTCGGGCCGCTGCCGCCGAGCCGGCCGCGCGGTCGGACTTAGCTTCCCGGCGGTGTCCTCGTCCCCGCGGCCCCAGCGAGGCCGGGCGGGCGGCGGCGCCGCGCGGAGTGGGAGAGGGCGCGGGGCGGCGGCGGCGGCGGCGGGACTCACGCGGGCACCGCTGCGGCGACGCGGGCTGAGGAACCGGTTCTTCCAAAGCAAACCGAAAATGGGTAACGAGAGGCCAGGGCAGCGCCAAGGAGGGGTTCCGGTGTGTACGGCGAAAACCCCGCTCCGGGCTCCAGAAATCCTAGTCCCTGGTGGCTCCTTTCCTGCTCTCCACAAACGCGCCGGTGCCTCCGAGCCGAGCGCCCTCCGCGCGGTGCTGAGTGAGCGGCGGTGCCCAGGCCGCGCAGGGAGCCCTCTTCCCGCGGCCCTGGCCTTGCCAGCCCTCGCCCACACCCCAGCCCCTCGCCTGGGCCCCGACTCCCCTCGGCGCTGGAGTCGGAGCCCAGGCCTGCTGCCCAAGCCCTGCGGGGTGTCTGGGACGCGGGCCTCGCGAGCGTCCGAAGGAGAGGCCTTAGAAATAGCAGGAGGGGGTGCTGGGGTGGGCTCAGGGCCACGGGGAGCTGGGGGTGCTGCGGTAGGCCCGGAGGAACTGGCGGATGGATTGACAGGTCGGGTGTGTGTGTGTGTGTGTGTGGGGGGGTATTTTGTTGTTTTGTTTTGTTTCTAAAGGGGGTTAAGTATGATTTAAGGGCTATGTAGCCAACCTAAATCTTCTTAAAACGTCCAAGATTAAAATAATTTTCAAAATGATTTTTAAAATGTGCACTCTCTCTTCTTAGACGTAGGGAAACAGGCAAGGAGTGGTAAGTGGATTACTCTAAAATTTTGTAGCAAGGCACGAGCTACAAAGCCCAGCACTAGTCTATTATCCTTTTTACTAAATCTTGCCTTCCTTTGTGCCAGGGAACCCTTGGGAGGGCAGGGGAAAGCTTCCATAACCCCAGATTCTTCTGCCTGTTTGGCTGAATGGAAGCTAAACAGAGTCTAGATTGAACCTGTGGAGGATTTCAGCATTGGATGAAGCAGGCACTGCAGGCCCAGGCCAGTAACCCGAGATAGTCCTACAGGAACTTCCTACTACTTGATTAGGGAATTCAATCCAGAGTAGTGAAAGATATGCAAATATCTTGCTGATTTGCTTTTATAAGGACTCATCACTTCTCAGTGAGCATCAAAACACTGCCCCCATTAATTCAGATGAAATAATGTACAAGGGACTTCCAAAGTATAATGCCTGGCATGAGTGTAGGTATTAGTGTATTCTTTCAAAATCATCTAGATTTCCCATGCTTTACTGTTGTTTCTATTAGTCACTAACTTTGACTTATGCTAGCAGCCATGAAGTTAGAGTCAGAATAACCAGGCCTAATCACCATCAAAGACTACAGGTTATAGATTCTGAGATAAAACCATGCAACACATAGGAAATAATTAGGAATCTACACAGAGACTGATTGTTAAATCCTAAACTGTTGCATTTTCATATATATATGCAGACCCAGCAACTTTCTAGGAGAGAGCATGCTGATTGGATGAGAAGATTTACAGAAGTCTTTATGTAGTGATAAATTATGTAACCCAGTAAGATCCCAATACTTTGCTCAAATAGAAACAGTAATCAGACTAGCCAGTTGATAAAAATGGTTTCACCTGTTTGAATGCATTGCTTTTTTTTTCCCTTTCAATCCAGTTATAAATATAAGAATTTTTATCACAACCATAACCCAAAAAAGTAAATACAAAACATCTTCAGGGCTTAAGTGACCAGAAGTTTTATTTTTAAGAAGGAAGCAATACTATCTCCCCAAATACAAATATGCCTGATAAGAACTCACCAAAAGCAAAAGAGGTTAGTTTCCTCAAAGACTGCAGGCATGGTATTTATTTTATCCATCAATCCTTATAATTTAGAAGCAACATAAAATCTAAAATTTGTTAGTGCAAGAATCTTGTGATCATCCTGGTGGTTCCTTAAAAATATAGACAGAACAATTCTGAACCCAAATATCTTACCTTTTTTTTTTCAAACTTCTGGAAACCCAATTTCATATGGTCTTTGTCTAAAAATGAATCTAAATTGTCAACCAATTTCTGAATTCATAGTATGGAGAATTGTTTCATTATTGCCCTTTCAAAAATGCCTAGAGTTTAAAATATTGGTCATACTAGATTCAAAAGATAAAGTACTGTTGGGAATGTTCTCTTAAGTAAAATTATTTGGACAAAGTGTATTTCTTTTAGCACAGTATACAGATTCTTCATATTCTCCAAAACAGGAGGAGCGGGAGCCAATGGATTGAGTATAATGTATTCCAGACAGTTGCTGGAATAAACAGTGCTCTCAAGCCCCTCACATGCACAGCCAGTAGGGAGCTGTTGACTACTTGAGGTTTTTACACATCTCTCAGCCAACTCAGAAATCCAAATCCCAAATCAATTGCAGGCACACAGTGTGGATTTACAGTCCTCTTGGATAAAAGGTCACAATCTGCACATGCATTATACCACCCAAGATAAGCTTATTTTTTACATAAAATAGACTTCATTTTTATTTGACATTAAGGAACTGTGAATACATTTTTCTGTAAAAACTTAAAAGCCCTTTGCAACCCTGAACCCAAACATAACATTATTCATAGTTGTTCATTTCAGAATATGAGTTTGTGTTCTTATCTTAATGTGTATATAGAAATGTGTATCTGTAAAATTTCCATGTGAGTGACTAGAACATGTCATAAGGGCACAATTATGTATCTGTTAGTTTATGTTGGACTTAGAACATTCAGTTGTCTACATGTCATAAAATGCTACTTCCAGCTGCTACCCTAACTTTCATATGTACAATTAAGCCATGCTAAAGACTTTTGCACATGAAGGCACAAAAATTGCTCAAGTGTAGAGTTATATTTTGGTTTATAGTATAAACACAGAACACATGTGACAAAAATGTACATTTAAACTCAGATCCTATTCAGATTCTCAGATACACATCTATAAAAGACAAATAACAAAAATCAACAGAATCATAGTTCTCTGGGCATTGTCCTCTGTCTATATTGACAGGTTAGGTGTGTTGTGATGAATCCCGATTAAAAGACCCCCCCCATACACACTCACACATACATATTTTGAAAATTCCTTTTCTATTTAGTGTGGCAATGGAATTTTACTTAGAAAATCTTGCCAAATGCACCCAATGGGAGTTTTCCACAAGGAGGAGGTAAAGATCTGGCCACCAATTTAGAACGAGATTTATTCCAGAGCATCAACAAAAGAGACTAGCCAACGTGAGACCAGCCAAGAGTGGTGCTAATTCCCCAGGTGTGGGTTAGGAATTTCCTCATGTACAGGAGCACTTTAAAGAAACTTTTAAAGAATCTTTTTTTTTTAAAGACCGAACTTTCTTCTTTCATTTAGTTCATATCATTTAGTGAAGTTCAAATCATGTTAATCCTTTTGTATGGGAATGTATCTAGCTAGAAAGCATTAAGAGAAGGCACTGTATTAACAACAAAAGTTATACATACGAAAGACTAAAGATACAGCCTAATACCTCTCTGTTATCAGTAAGAACTTGTACTCTTCACTCCATTAGAATATCCTGTAATCTGAAAAATAATTGTCTACTGATCTTCTAATGAATGTGTGAAGTAAACCAAGGAGATTAATCACTAGATGGGAACTTATTACATGACCCTCAAATTTTGACTTTTACATGAAAATTTTTGTTAATACCTTAGGGTTGGCTTTCCAAACCAGCTATTGTTGAGTAAAATTTGGAGAAAAATTTTCCTTCATCAAGATTTCTGGAGGACAGTGCCCAATTCTTTAATAATACCGGGCATTCTGGCTACATGCGGTGAGAAGACCTAGCATGAATGGTAAAGTTCACTTTTGGATTATGTACTTAGAGTTCAGGAGACCAAAGAAGAGATGCAATATAAGGATTCCTCATCAGATTTCTGCCAAAGCAAAGAGGAGGTTAATTTTCAAATGATGTTTTAACTGTATACTATATCACATAAATACTGTAGCATGTTTTGTTTTATGCTTGCTTAATTTTTAAGACATCTGTTCTGCTGAACTTTCCCTTTTAGATGAATCTACCAAAGTTATTGTTTCTTCTTTGAATTTAATTTAACTTGCCTAATTTTTCTATCATTTTTCTTTCTTCATATATATGATAATATATATATAAATATATATCTTGACATATATATATATAAAAGAATACATATATATTTTCCATCATCAACTACTTTTGTAGGTGGAGAATTCCTGAATTTCCAATTTACTTCTATTCAGATAATATTTCTTAGTAACATACTAGTTTGTGAATTGGCTTTGCCCAACATGCTGTTTAACTTGTGCTTTGAGGGAATATGTTTCCTCAATGTGACAGTCACATGTTCCATCTG
Organism: Thryonomys swinderianus; assembly: GCA_004025085.1. Lineage (NCBI taxonomy): Eukaryota > Metazoa > Chordata > Mammalia > Rodentia > Thryonomyidae > Thryonomys > Thryonomys swinderianus. Next base: position 26,168 of record PVIC010002725.1, on the reverse strand, counting down.
TCCACCAATAAGCAGTGGTTTGACTGGTCCTTTAAAACTTGTCATGCCGTATTATGTACAAACATCAGATTTATTATTCTTTCTCACAACTAGGGCTTTTTAAAAATGGGAGCTTTTCCTTCAAAAATAAAATCGGGGGAGAGTTTTTTTAAAAATTGAAAAATGGCTCTTCCAGTGTGATTCAGAATATAATTGGCTACTTCATAAACCCTAATGGTCAACAGAATGGAAATACAGGTTTGGTTCACGAAGAATACTGAATTGGACCTCAAGTTCAGGACTTAGGTTCTATTTCCTCAGAAGTACACTTGCACTTATCGAGCTTCATCTCATCTATTGTTTCCTCACCGTGCTTTTGGCAGATAGCTGATAATACTTTTGTTGACTTGGTATACAGTTGTAGATTACTATTAAGCTTTTAAAAATCAATTTCATTCTGCAAGTTCTGTCATGACACAAAATATAGCTAAGTGAGTACAGTCTTATTTCAGAGAACCCAGCAGATGAGAGTTTGGGTTCTTTGAGAAGATGCTACATAAAGGGTTTATTCTGTAGAAACAGAGATTGTGGACAGATCCATTTAGCCCAAAATGGGCAACTTTCTGCTGGTAAAAATAAGTCTGCAAATAGTATTAGAGGTTGTAGTAAAGATAATTTTCAAACTTGCTCCTCTTATATACCACAGCAAGGATCACCATTGTGCCGAATTAGAGTCAGAGGAGTAGTGGAAAGGAGAAGGCAGATGATCCCTTGTTGCTTGATAACCATAACATATTTAGAGTGTGGAAAATGATATTTCCAAGATTGTAATTGTTTTCACTTCTTTAACATGTAACAAGCACTGAAGAGTAATGAAAACCTAATGTGTCCTAGAATATCAGTCAGAGTATTCAGAGGGCTGGCTTGATGGTGTGGAGTGGCTTCTTTTGTTTTCCTGTCTGTTTTTTCCCTGTTTTGTCTTATTCTCTGCCTCCATATGGCTTTTCTCCTAACACTGGATATTTTGTTTGTATTGTTTTGCCAGAACATTTTATTCCCTCAAACAAACACGTATTTGTTAAGCTATCCTTTAAGGAACAAAACTGAAACTTCTTTCATAGAATTACATAAACCAATGCTTTTACATAATCATATATGTAGATATATAATATGTATATATTATCTGACTCAAAGGCTACGAACAAATGTCTACGGTAAATTGGAAGTGAGATTCCAACACACATGTTTTATCATTCCTTTATCAGAATGTACAGTGTGCTGAAAACTAATGGCTATTGTATCCTGAAATTTGTATCCTAGAATTTTATTTTTTTAATTTGCTGAAGACCCTTAAGTAGATGGCTAGCCCAATACTTTGCCCAACTCTAACATAATATAGATAATTCCCTTCAAATCATAAGATATATGTACATTTATGTATGCAAAAGGAAAACTCAAATTACTTCACAATCAGCTAAGGAAACCACCAGTAATCAGCTGGGATAAAATGTTTGTTGGAATAAAAATCGAATTATTCACAAACACAAAAATAAGAAAACATGATCCCTGTGGTCACTGCAGTGTGATCGCTTACAGCAATTTTAATCTTTGAAGTTATGTATAATTTCTTAGCAGTCTCAAGTCACTAATTTAATCAGGTCGGGTCGCATTCCAGCAGCACGGGGAGTTGTTCTGTGCAGTCAGATTCTGTGACATCAGTGGAGGCAAACCGCAGCCTCCGTTTACCTGTGTGTGCTCCGGGCCATTGAAAGTGAACGTCCAGGGAGGCCAGGCACAGAGGGACAGGAGTGTGGGGTGGACTTTAATTGGGAGTTTGAAATGCTGGTCAAACCGTTTTCCTCGAAAAGACACGTTTACTATTGAACTACTGTGCACGTGGCTTCAGAGAACAAAAGTAAATGCTCCATTTTGTGTGAAAATTGAGCTTGAGGGAAGAGAGAGACAGACAGACAGACCCGACCAACCGACTAAGTGCCTGGGGCTAACTGGGAGGAATCGTGACCAGAGTCCATAAAACGACTTGAGCCGGGTTCAGACAGTCAAATAAAATTCACCTCAGGTAGGAGGATTTTCCTTTGTTGACTTCACCTCCACTCTAAAGAAATCTTGCAACTTAAGCAAGGCTCCTCGCTCCCCCAAGCCGAGGTCGCTGGTCCAGTCTGAGGCAGTCCAAGTAAAATCCCGGAGAGCACCGTGTGGACGCAGAGTGCACACGGGAACCGTCGTCTGCAATTCGATTGCAGGCCTCCCCCTCCCCAGGCATTATTTTCTTGACTACTCAGGAAGGAAAAAAAAAAAAAAAAAAAAAGCTGCGTAAGAAACTCCAGAAGAGACTGTGCGATGCGAAACCAAACACGTGGTCCTGCAAATTGGGTCGGAGGGTGGGGGAGGCGGGCACGAGAGAAGTGAAACTCGGAATCATGGTACATCTTGAGAATCCGAGAATTTCCCTCATTCTGTTTCAACATATCTTGTGTTTGGTTCTTCCCAGCTGCGCTTATTCAGTAAAAGTGGAAGCAGCCAGACGACGGCCGCGAGGACTGTGCCGTCTGTAGGACACAGTTACACAGGCAGCTGTCGTTGGGACCCTCCGAGAGACGCCTCCCCGACACCCTTTGGAAGTGGTAGTAGATGACAGTATTTCCCCAAAGATTGTGAACAGCACCTTCGTCCAAATCCAAACTACTAAGTACAGAAAAGTGTCAAGTTCCTAGCTAGCCATTCAAATTTCATTCATTTATTTGGGGAGATCCCAAGCCCTGGGACAAACAGAGCCAGCGAAAAGACATCCTGTAATGCAGTGTTTCCTGTCGTGAAAGGGTGAGGATCGAAGCGAGCGACTCACTCTGTGAACTGTTTTGTTTCAGAGCACACCTTTATGCTAAAATACCATACTACTGTAATAAAATGTAAGGACAAAATTCAGCCATAGTATTTGCATCGCTGGCTGAGTGAAGTTGAAACACATTTCATTAGTAAGTCGAAGATAGTCAAAGAACTACGGCAACTATCTAATCAGATGGAGACTTGGGGAAAACTATTCCCCTGTAAGTTTTGCTTTTCTCTTCTAGCATGTCTTGAATTAAACAGAGCATGTTAACAAGATGGTAACGAAAACTCGCATGATGTAAACATTCAAAGAGAAGAAATCCCAGATTGGTTATATTGGGGGCTACAGAGATTTTATTACCAGATATCTCTGAGGTAGGGGGTGACAGGCCTTGAGAGTGGCAGGACTCTAACTGGAAGCGCCTGGGGTGGGGTGGGGGCTTTAAAGAAATTTCTTTCAGTTTACAACTTGCATAAAATGTAAATGAAATAAGTTGACCTGAACTTTACTTTTTTAGGATTCAAAGTACCACGTATTTAGTAGATTTTGAAGTCCACTGCTAGTTCATGTATCAGCATAGAACACAAGGGCAAATGCCAAATGCCTGTGGCTCGTACAAAGTACGTAAGGTCACGGAGTTTTTATATTTAGGTGGATACATGGAGAGACACAAAACGATAAAGATCAGTTGTTAGGATCTGTTGCGGGTTTCTATCCACGACAGATTCTTTTTCCCCCAAAAGTTTTCATTCACAGACACTTGTCTCATATTTTAAGCGTGTGAAACTTCAGCAGTCACTTCCCTACTCCGCTTCTCGGAAGTACTTGGGGAAAGACTGCGTGACCTCAGGACACGGTGGGCAGGGTCTGGCCCTCGGGCCGGGACGCTGCCCGCGACGGAAGGTGAGGGCTTCCGCCGCCGTCCTCACTCCGTCTGCGCTCGCAGAGGCTCTCCGTGGCGCCCGTGAGCACCTTCCTTCGGGTACCAAGCCAAGCGCTCCTCTAGATTAGAGGGGCAGAGTGTGGGGCTTTTATCTCCTACGGCGGGGACCCCGAGCGGGGGGCCCCGGGGCTCCGGGCGGGTCTGACCCGCGGTAGGGGCCGCGCAGGGAGGGAGCCTCCGCCGCCGTGGGCCGCGGGACCCGGGAGGCCGCGGCTGGAAAGCGGCTCCTCCCGGCGGCAGCGATTGCCGGCAGCTGCTTCCGCTCAGCCCCGCGCGATCAGTGGGCGGCGGCGGCCTCTCGGGGCTCGGAGCCCCCGGCGCCTCCTCCCTCCCGGCTCCCCTCGGCCGCGGGCTCCGGCCCGGGTCCGCGGCTCCCGTTTGGGGCCTCTGGGGAGGGAGCCGGAGCCGGGAGGGCCCCGAGGCTTTGCACCCCTCCCGGGAGGGGCTGCAGGCAGGTTCTGGGCGCGGGAGGCCGCGGGCGCCCAGGGGGCCGGGCTGCCCCGCTGACGGCTCTGCGCGCCGTGCCCACCGCGTCTGCAGCCCGGGCGCCGGGGCGCGGGCTCCGTGGACGGCAGCGGGGAGCGGGGAGCGGGGAGCGGCTCCCGGGCCGCGCGGTCCTGCATTCCGTCCCGCACCCCACCTTCCGCGTCGGCTCGGGCGCTCTCGCAGCTCCTGGAGACCGGGACTGACAGTCCGCTCCGCGGCGCCGGCCGGCGTCAGTGCGCCCCGACACCCGGCAGTTCCGGGAGCGCAGGCCTCGAGGAGCCGCCCGGCGAGGGCGTCGGGACCCCGGAGCGGGCTGCACAGTGACGGACGGGCCCAGAGGTGTGGTCCAAGCCGCGGACCGCCGGGAAGGGCACACTTTCCGGGAGAACTGCCCTTCGTCTGCGGCAGGACTTTGGGAAACCGGCCCCTGGCGGCTGGTCGGGATTCGATCCTGCACCCTCGCCCGGTTTCCTCTCACGGGGTGAGCGAACAGAACAATCGCAGCTCCGACGCCCAGATGGGACCAAAGCGAGGGGCCTATCGGGTCCTTCTCCCCGCCCACCGCCGGAGCAGGGGCTCATCCGTCAGGGAAGGGCACACCCCTCGCCTGGCCTCGCCGACAGCCCGGGGTCCCCGCTGCCTCAGCCCCGCAGCCCGGCACTCGTGAGGGCTTCACCTGTCTAAGATGACAGCGCAGGACGCCTCACAGCCACCGTAAGCGTGTGCTCAATAAGTAGACCCCCGCCCAGGGCTGGCAGACTCGGACAGCCGCCCGCGTCGGACGCCCGCGGCAACCCCTTTAGCTCAGTGGGGTATTTCCGCTCAACCCTGGCGTCGGGGCCAGAACACAGCACTCCCAAGCCCGATGCCCCTTTGCTGTCTTATTCCAGTGAACCAAACCGTAAAATCTTCTTTTCTGATTTCTAAGAATGCTCCGTCTGCAGCCTCCATCCTGCCTCGCTTTCATTCTGCAGTTCTGGGAACTGTCTTGTGGTCACTATCATTTCCTTAGTATCAAAAACATCCTGAAGGCAGAAAATTACACTGAGTAAAGCCAAGTCCCCTCTCTCTTCCTTTATGGACACCCCCTTTGTTCTGGGGGAGGAGTGGAGCCCTGGAAAGGTCACTTGGGGAAGTCTTGGCGCGTCTCCCTCCGCCCCCTACCGTGAATATACAATCTAAGAGGTTCAGAAACCGAAAAGGAAGATAAGACAAGCACAAGCCAAGCCAAACTGGTCGTTAGCAAAGACCTTAGAGGATTGCTGGGGCCATCGCTGCTCTAGGGGATCTGAGCGACTTGTCTCTGGGAGGAGGGAGCCGGGCGAGGCAGGGGAAGTGCAGGGTCCCTTTCTGCCAAGCACTAAGAGGCTGCGAAGGTCGCAGGGCAGGGCGCCCAGATCCCTTGTGCAAGAAACGCCTTTGCTCCCGCATTCAGAGCGGTTGCTCAGCGGCAGCCCTGTGCCACCTGAAGACACTGGGGCCTTTTCCAGGTGAAGACGCCCTCCTCCTTCCAGCCCGCGTCTGTTTGGGAGATGGAGAGAGACACGGAAGGTTCTAACAACTTAAACCAGAGGCTTAAAGAACCCTCAGAACAGAGAGCATTCGTGAAACAGGCTGTCCTTGTGGACGCCTTTCAGGAAAAGCTGACTGTCACCTCCAGCTGGTACCTGGGAACAGAACTGTAATGATAGCATCGCTGATGGAATGCGTGACCCTGGGGGTGATACCAGCCACGTTCTTTCCCAAGTGATCCCTCGCCAACCACCCTCTATGCTCGCAGTGGGACCTAAGGAAATAGTTCCAGATTTAAGTCTGTCCCCCAGAAACCTGCTGACGGAACTGAGGTTTCCCTTGTCTAAAACATCTACTTAGTAGCAGGGTCTTGGGAATGGGGTTCCTTCCTCTAGATACTGGAATGTTTTCTTTTCCTTGTGATCAAGAAACACATGTTTATATACCCAACTAAGGAATGTAATGCAACATAAATAATTTTTTGGGACAATGTAAAGAAATTTTCTTTGGAAGAAATGTAACTTGGAGACTTGTTCTCAGATCTGTATACTGATGATGAATTTAGGAATACACTCCTGTGATGTTTAGAGAAATAGCCACTGTGGTGGTGAAACCGTTCTGCTTTTCCAACTGCCACTTTCAAGTAGCCCCTATTCTGCTGTGGTACCTGTGTTTGAGATAAAATCCTACAACTTCATTTTCCTGTGGCAAAGGTTCTGGGAAAATATCCCAAATCATTTGGAGGGACAAATAAATCAAGAGTAGCATTTTGGAAAACTAGCTTAAGACACCTGCAAATCTTGCATTTTCCTGAGGTTAAGCCTTGGTTCTGTCTGCAAGCAAACACTGCCAGTGTGTGTATTGAAGTAACATAAAGCAGAATCTCCCCGGGCCAGCCAATATGGGGAGCCTGGGGATGTATAGCGCTGTTAATTCCTCTGAGCTCCATCTGTGAGCACGAAGAAGCCCAGCTATTATGGAGTACTGTGCGGTTAAATTAATTAGGCTCTTCCATTACACTGCTGTCTTCTGGACAGGGTTGCCATTTTCCCTTTAAATATCATTACTTCTAGATCTGCTTAGCAGCTGATGAAATTAAAGAGGACATAATGTAAATTTAACAATACCAATAACACTTTCTTCCCTGTATGTTGAAAAAAGCAAGAGACGGACCAGCCAAGTTGTAGCTGCCTGCCACCGTAAACAACCCATACAACTCATATTTTAAAAGAGTAAAATGAAACAGCCAGTGTGCACTTGGAATCTTTTCTTCAGCGAATTCTTGAATCAATACTTCTGTTTCATGTTTTCATGTTCTCAGTAATGTTAAGGTATCCAGTTACAAATTCTTGCAAGTAAGAAAAAAATGCCCTGCTGTGCACCCTTTTAAATACTTTTAAAGAATCATCGTTTCTTTTCATTTGGAATTATGATTCTGATTATCTGCTGTATCTTCATAATCTGCAGTAGATGATAAGTGGACACACTTAGTTCTCTACCCAAAACACTTGAGTAGAAAAACAAGGTCACATTAACAGACCCAATAATGTCTTTGATCTTATACAAAAAAGAAATACACACGTGTACCTATAACATCAATTATGATGTTTATTCTGCCACCTTAGAAACAAATCAGAAAGACTGGTGGCCTAATGAATCTACGCAACACATATTAAAAACAGATGTAGTCCTGTTGTATTAAGAGTCACAATGAATTATTAATAGGAGATAAACTGAACATTATAATAAAAATAGTACCATACACACACACACACACACACACACACATTTTCTTTTTTTGAGATAGGGTCTTGCTTTGTAGTTCAGGCTGGCCCTCAGCTCACTATGTAGCCCAGGCAAACCTGGAACTCAGCAATCCTCCTGCTTCTGCCTCCCGAGTGCTGGGATTACAGGCGTGAGCCACCACACCCGGCACTGTGGTATGTGGTATTGATGGCTGGTGGGCGTGATTCACCACGCCCAGCATTGTATGTGGTTATTGGGGACAAACTCAGGACCTTGTGCTTGGGAGGCAGATGCTGGAACCAGAGTTAAATCTCCGTCCCCAAAATATATATTTTTAAATTTGTACCCTTTAAGGATTATTTTATTAGTCTTATAGCTAATAAAAATTTTTGGAAACTCAACATCCAATACTTTTAGGACCAATCAATATTTACACATCACAGATCATAAATAAAACAACAGTTGTGTCATTTTTCCAGTTATTTTTAGCTTTTCTCTTTCATTTGTGATGAAATGGTTAAATGGTTTAAATCCTCTTTTAGGAGGACTGCAAGATGGGATTTGTGAAAATGTCAGCTTGTCTGGATTTAGGGGATCCAGGCCCCGGATTAACCCTTGATGCATTTGTGGATTTTCCTAGAGTGTTAGATGGGATTTGAAGTTTGTGTATGTACTTCTTCTTCCATTCAAGTACACAGAGGTAAGGATCTGTCTTTGTCACCACTCTTTTCCATCACTGGGTGCATGTTTTGGGCAGGAGATTACACCGGCACTTGTCCTGTGAGCAGTACAGAATGGATCATTCCAGGTGAAGACAGCTGGCAGCAGGCAGGGTTCTTTGGTGCACAGAAAATGCATGAACTCTTCAAGCATGATGCAGTGACAACATCCAAGGCTGCCTTTGATTGGAGATCTCAGATCCTTGTGTTAAATGCACAGGAAAGACTTTAGGTGCTATCAGTACTCCAGGCATTTAAAAGCACCAATGTATTTCAAACAGGAAACATCTCTGGTTTATGGAAATTCAGTTTTGTAAATGGCAACTGAGTTGAGGTAGGGAACAGAACAATTACATCTAAAGATAAAACTAACTAAAGTAAACACTGTGTTATGGATTAGCCCAACGTATGTCACCAGCAATGGAAAATGTGAGCCTTCAACCCCACTTACGGTCGATCTCCTCCCTCCCTCCTAGGCTATACTCTCAAAGTAACATATACTTTATTTTCAAAAAGGAGGGCCTATCTTTTGAACCTTTGAAAACATTCTTCCAAACCTATTAGAAATATAAATCAGGGGACAGGGAGAGGAAGAGGGACTGGGACAGGGAGAGGGAGGGAAGGAGAAGGAAGGGAGAGAGAGACAAGGAAAGAAGGAGTAAGAGTGGGATGCTTATATTTCACAGGAGTTTGCCTCTCCCTGCTTTCTCTGTTGTTTTTCCTTTTAGTAGAGGAAGGAGAAACCATTTAAAATTCCCTGCAGCACTCACTATAAATTGCATTTTGCTGAAAGGTTTAATACCAAATTTAAACTCAAAGGACATTTTCTTGACTAGGTCTTGTCATTCATCTGGGAGAAAGTCCAGGTGGCATATGCAGTGTAATTCAGGAAAAATTTCCAGCATAGCCTTATTTAATAAAGCAAATTGTTTTTGAGTGGACAGGTACTTTCAGATGCAAATTTTTCTTAAAATATTTTTACATAGAAGACTTGGCATTCATTTAATTATCCATTAGTTCAGAACTTTAAAATGTTTCACTGGCTAGTCTGAGGAGAAAATGAAGTGGATGAATAACTAAGAATAGGCTTCACAGGTAGTAAAATTCAAGATATTTTGTGGTTAATCTTATCTCTGGAGTAATATTTAGAGTTAGCTAGGAGGTCAGTGCCTGATACCTTTGGATCATGGAATATAATGAACAAGGAAGCAGTGCAACACTTCCGGAAAGCCACACACACACACACACACACACACACACACACACACACACACAGAAAGGTAGAGCCTAACACTTAGAGGAGTGAAGCACTAAATCAGCCCTAAAAGAAAATATGATTACTCATTCAAGGCAAGTCTTAGTATTTTACTTGTAAACTTCTAAGCAATACTGTTAATTGCATTAACTACTTTCTGATTTTTATTTGAACCTGTTTTCAAGGAAATTTTGTAGAATACATGAAACATTCACTTTCAAAAGCAAAAACAGAAACAAAAGCCATCCTGATACAGTTAATAATACCCCCCCCCCGGAGATGTGAGGAAACCAAGGCTCAGAACATTTTTTAATGTTGATAGAGCAGGCTTGAAAAAAACTTGTCATATAAATCAGACTGTTCTGGGGGCTAGCCGGTGTTGTTTTTAAACCACAGAGTGGGCCAGTGGGTGTGGTTATGCACATGGTTGAATGGTGAATGTATAGATTAAAATATATTTTGCCACACTAGTTTCCAGAGGATTGTTTTGGCCTGGTGTTCCAAACCATGAGCCAAAACTTTGGTCAGTATTTTGACAACAGAGCCAGGAAAAACAAAAAAGGCTTAGCCTGTGAAAAAGAAATGAAGATGTAGTGAAGGAAAACAGTAGTCCCTCTGCCACTGCCTTACTCGATCCATATGTGGGCTTAAACACAGGAAATACCCACCATTCACCGCAATCAAGCCAGAGGCTTATGCATCAGAAAGTGCCTTGTGGAACTAATTGGACTCTATTAAGATTGTCATTGACATGGGAAAGCATTTTGAAATTTTAAATCAGAACATGCAATGTACATAGAAAAAAATAACAGTCACATTGTTGATTCAGGACTACAAATGTAGGCTTAATACACATAAGGACATGCAAGATTTGCATGTTTTATTCAGTGATATACTGTATTAATTATCATTCAGAAACATGTTTGTCATCCTTCATTTTATATGTTTGCTTTTGGTCTACAATCTTTTTAGACTAGGCAGATTTCACTGAGGAGGGCCCACTGCCAACTCATAGGCAAAGAAAATCTAAGCATTGCCAATGTAAGATGATAATCAACAAAGTTCATGATATTTGCCATCAGAGCAAGGTTTATAGGAAAAAAAATCCTAGTTTGAAATAATGTAGCTTACAGAGAACATTTTTATGATATTAGACAAAAACACACATAGTTTAAGTATTCATGTGTATACACAAATTTAAATTTGCCAATACATCTTTGGGAAAGAATATTTCTCAGCATTTTCATCTACAGATATCTTTAAAGATTACCTAATCATGGCCTACACTGGGTGCTAACCTTCCCTTGTTACCACTTTAAGGTTCTACATTTGAGTTGTATGTGCTTAGGTCTGACAACTGTCTCAATATTATGGTTGTCAATAGCATTTGTTTTATGGCTAGGTTATAGAAGGTTAAGTTGCTGCTAATATTCTTGGATCTAAAAATCTGTATTTGGTTTACTTCTCTAAAAGTATGATTTCCTACTATCATGAGGATCATGCTGTATTTCATCTCCCCAAACTTTTTGGAAGGCATTACATTGGGCAGTCATTTAGTTCAAGATTTCTTTCTTTATAAAGGGTGATAATAACTATAACCTCCACTGATAGTAGAACATAAATGATGATTACATAGGATGAGATCTCATCAAATTTCTCAGCCCAAAGTTGCTACCATTTTTATTTTTTTTATTTTTTAGTAGTAAGCATCTTTATTTTGTTGGTTTCCAAATGTCTTTTGTCATGGGTCACTTCTACTGTAGTTCAGCATTTCTCCAATTTCAAAATGAAATGATTGCATCTAGGGAGGGTATTATAATTTGTGTTCATAAAACTTAGACTTACCATGAAGACATTGCCCAAAGGAAAAGTTGGACAAGCAACAAATCAAGTTGGAAGTTTTGATATGTGTGTGCTTAAATATACAAAGAAAAATATTGCCATCTGATCATCTGATTACCAACTTCTTTATATGGATTGAAAGCTAAGATTTCTTTTAATATGAATTATTTCATCTAATCACCATAACTTTCTAGAATAGGGGCAGTGATCATGCTCATTTTATGAAGAAATGAAAACATAGAGAATCACTCATCCACAGTCACACGGCTAGAAACCAGACCACAAGTGTTTCATTGACAAATAACAAAACACTGAGACCAGTAGACTCCTGTAAGCATACAGAAAATAATAAAAACACCTATTTTTTTGAGTGGTACTTTACATGAAACTACATTCCCAACTATTTTGTTTTTATTGTTGTACATTTTAATTTGAGACAGAGTCTCGTGAAATAGCTACGTGGGCCTAGCTAGGGTTAAACTTGTGATGCTCCTGCTTTAGCCTCCCAGCATGCTGGGATTACAAAATGAACTAAAAAGCAACTCCTTGGGTGATTTCAATGTCTGAAAGTCCTCCTCATTTTTTACATTTCTTAGCTTTGGAAGTACTTCATGAAAATAGGTGAAAATGGGCAAATACAGATAAAAATAGCTCTGCACAGATATGTTTACAGCCATGTCATTTCTCCTCATGATTAAATAATCTTGCATAATACACATCCTATGCAACCTGAGAACCTCCATTTCCCCATCTGTAAAATAGAAATACTAAAACTCATAGATCTTTGAACACCTTGAGTCACAATTTCGCCATGGAAAGAAGTTTTGCAACCTCATTTGAGGTAGGTGATCTGGAATTAGCCTCTTGGGTCTGCAATCTGGTTCTGTAAAACCAAGGTAATAGTTTTATCTTTTTTTTTTTTTTTTTTTTTTTTTTGAGTCAGGGTCTCACTTTGTAGTTCAGGCTGGCCCTGAGCTCACTATGTAGCCCAGGCAAGCCTTGAGCTCAGTAATCCTCCTGCCTCTGCCTCCCAACAACTGGGATTACCGGCGTGGACCACCTCGCCCAACTAGTTTTATCTTTTCAGCCTATAGAACATTAACTGTTTAGATGTGAAGTTAACTACCCTTTGTTGACACTGTGAAAATCCAATTAAATAATGTATAGTAAGCACCTAATAGAAAGTGTTCAATATATGCCAAAATAGTTATAAACATTTGAGAAAAAGTAAAACAAGAATAGGATTTGACTGCCCAGCTTTTGAGATCCCTTAAAGAAAACAAAAAATAAATTTCTATTTTGTATATATATATATATATATATATATATATTTTTTTTTTTTTTTTTTGAGACAGGGTCTCGCTTTGTAGGTTCAGGCTGGCCCTCAGCTCACTATGTAGCCCAGGCAAGCCTAGATCTCAGCAATTCTCCTGCCTCTGCCTCCCGAGTGCTGGGATTACAGGCGTGAGCCACCACGCCCGGCCCTGTGGTATGTGGTATTGATGGTTGGTGGGCATGAGTCACCATTGTATGTGGTTACCGAATCGAACTCAGGGCCTTGCGCTTACAAGGCAGGCACTGGAACCACTAAGCTAAATCTCTGGCCCCTCCCTTGTGAATTTTAAATTCAATCTTATTAATCATCTCTAAAATCAGTTTATATCCCTCACTAATGCTCTACTGATATAGGACACTTCACATAAACTTACATTTCTTGAAATAACATTGCTATGAAACAGTATGGAAAAAATTATTAGTGAACAAATGTTTAGTGATACATGAGATAACATTTTGTTAGAGTAAAACCTTAACCTCAGAAACTCAGAGAGTTTAACCTTAGCAACTCAGCATGATTATTTCATTGGCCTGAATAGGATGACATTTCAAACAGATTCAACAGATTTCAAACATTCTAAAAAGCGATTTCAGGACAAATATTTTTTTTCTAAAACCAAATGTGCATACATATAGATTTCATGAAACAACTTATAAACTCTTTCACTTGTGGGAAAAACAAGTGAAAGAAAATGGAAACCAGTATTTCCAGCCTTAAAGGAAAGACTGTCAGTTGAGAATGTTGTGGGTGACAGTCACACTGTAAGTTATTAAGAAAACATCAAGGCACTTTGGACAGTACCTCTGTGTTCTTTATATCCTGACCTTTGTTACAGCAGACTTGGAGTGATCTTGACTAAAAATCGCCCCTTAGGGTACAATGAAATTTGCTTGTTAAACTATTTTAGTGTTTTTTCTGGATATCATGCAGAACATGCTGCTGTCTCTCTGTAGTGGAACCAAAAGCTAATAGCTTTTACTGATTCTGCAGATAAATATCATATGTCACTACTCATTAAAAATCTGTTCTAAAGCCCAAGTTCCCATTAATCAACATTATCTTTCTTCTCAAATAATTAACTTTCAAAAGCACAAGAAACAAAATCCATAGTTACTTATGGACAGAAAAATCAACTTGACATCAAATATTATAAATTCATAACTGACTTGCATACATTGTCTTTATTTCTCTTGGAATTTACTATTCTGTAGCTTATGTGTTGATAATAAACTGATCATATATTTATGTATTTTATTTTCTAATACTGGATGCTTTTGAAAGTGTTGTTCAAACAAGAATTGTCCTAAGATTTAATGAAGTTATAAGCATAAGTATTCATAGATATAAAGATTTAATTCTATAGATTTGAAAAATGTCAGTTTCATGGAAAGAAGTACTATAACTTTTCTCAATCGATATCAATACTGATTATCAGAGTAATTAAAAACAAATGTACAAAGATTTTATAATTGTAATAGTTTGTCAAATTATCAGAAATGCATATTATGAATTGTCAGAAATACATATTATTCTAGACTCTTGGATGTTTTTTGGATTAGATTATATGATCATTGTTGCCTTTTCACTACATGGTCTTAGATTTGTCAACAAATCTACATGATCAAAAAGAATTCATTATAAAAATAAATATAGTTATATCTCTAACACATAAAACAGTTGTACTAAGTATTCAGTAAATATCTGTTGTATGAATAAAAACATGTATCAAGATTTTTTTGGTTAATTTTTAAGCTTTCTGGATAATTCAGACTGAGTCAACAATTGGGAACGATCTTATTCCAAATCTTTATGTAAAATGAAGGGCACATTCTACTTCTTTTGCAAGGTGTACACACATAAATATTTATACAGTATTGTGTAGTAAGAACCATGTGTTACCAGGCACACTACTGGGAAAAATCATGCGCTTTATACTCATAGACATAAAAATATCATGTTTAGGAAAATGAGCAGCTTTGCTGTTTTAATCAAAGCCACTTCCATGATTCTCATGTTCCTTCAAATTCTTGAGCAGAGTAGTAATGCCCAATGAGACTTTTTTTTAACATTAGTGATTTTTATTTAGATGCTACTTAAAATGCAAACTGGGTTCATCTTCCAGAAAAGAAATAAGAATATTTAGTGTATTTTGTGCCCCGGAAGCACAAATACTTCACGATGTCTCACTGTTGCATGGCAACTTGATAATTATCTGTTACAAACATTTGACCACCAGTCTTTCCCTCCACTCTCACCGCCTCCCATGCCCTGTATTTTACTGTCCTTGGCCCTGTTCTGAGACTTGATGACTAAGAAGCCACCCCGTGAAGCCTTGCTAAGTAGTAGTTGTCACTTTTCTGGCACTACACACCACATAAGACCTAGGCATATGTTTTTCTACCTAGTGATGCCTCTGAATTATTTATTTCTTACTTGAGACCCACACCATTCAGCTAGGCTATTCCTTTAACCTTCCAGCCAGTGACAAACACTGGCCTATGATTTTCAGTCCTTTTCTTCATTCCAGGCCCTGCTATCACCTTGAGTTTTTTCAGTACCCAATTCAATTGTTTCCACCAAGGCATCTCACTGCCTCCCCTTCAATCACCCAGACATCTCAATTCAGACATTGTCATCACCTGCAATTTATCCACATCCAATATCACCAATTTTGAAGGTTGCCTCTGACCATAGTCCTCTTACTTTTAGCTTTTCTGTTCAGCTACCCCTATTATACTGCAGCTTTCATTTCACTTGGGACCTGTAGGTCACTGACCATTTCAGTTTACACAAATGTATCAACCTTTGCTTTCTTTATTTCATTTCTATTCAAATTAGAGCTTTCAGGCCATCACTCCAGTAATAAAAAATAGTCTTTCCAGTAACCTAAAATTCTGGCATCCCTTGTGTCTTGACTGTATTCACTTACAAATCTTGAAGTTTGGTGAGCCTAATATTTACTCCCTGTGTGTCAAATAATATGACAGCCTGAGTCTACCACATTCATGACCAGCCCCAGATGGGGCCACAATAATCCTTCACTGTTTTTTGTTAAAGCAATTTCCCACTCTCGTTAAATCTCTAACTTTGCACTCTTGTTCTTCCCCATGAAGATTACGTCACCTCCTAAATTACAGAGAAAACACAAGGGATCAGAGAGGAACCTCTTCAGATTTATTTTTGCGTCAACACCAAATACATAAAAGCACTTTTATTCATACACTTCTGATATGCCTTCTTTGCTATTTCAAAATGAAATCTAATTTTTCACCTTTCTAAGTGGGAAATGATACTGGCTGACAATAGAGTGGTGATAATTGTTTATATTCAGAAGAAGGAAAGGGAAAGGGAGATACATGTGAAAGGGAAAAGCCACAGGACTTTCAGATAGATCATACATGAATGTGATCTATTTAAAAAAGAAAATAGAAAACAAGACTGATTCTCTGCATTTGGCTTTGGCTATGGTATATTAGATTTTATCAGACCATGCACTAGGAACTAGAAAAGCTGGATAATTTTTTTTTTTTTTTAAATGTTGCTATTGGGCCGGAGGGTTAGCTCAGTGGTTCCGGCGCCTGCCTTGCAAGCACAAGGTCCTGAGTTCGATCCCCGGTAACCACATATAATGCTGGGCGTGGAGACATGCCCACCAACAATCAACAACGCATACCACAATGCCGGACGTGGTGGCTCACGCCTGTAATCCCAGCACTCGGGAGGCAGAGACGGGAGGATTGCTGAGTTCGCGGCGGCTTGCCTGGGCACCATAGTGAGCTCAGGGCCAGCCTGAACTACAAAGCGAGACCCTGTCTCAAAAAAGCAAAAAAAAAAAAAAAAAATGTTGCTATAGAGTCATTGTGTAGCTACCAAGACAGTCAAAATAGAGTGAGTTCCAAAAAAATACTCTCTTCCCGCAAAGAGGACAAGGAGCCCAGTATTGAGTGCAGATTTCCCCTGAGCTATTTGCATATCTACCAGCCACACCAGAGGGCTGGGTAAGATTCTCAAAAGTCTCACATGTTGAAGAGACAAAAAATAGGAGTTCCAAGTCCACACAGATTGAGGCAGGCCTAATAAATATTCTTGCTCCATTCTCTTGGAGAGTTGTACGCTTGGATTAAAAGTTAAGTATAAGCAAAGCAGACTTCCTGAAGACTGAAAATCAAATCAGAGTCAGCTGGTATCTTTACAGTTTTTTCTAATTCCTGTTAGTTGATAACTTCTTTGAAAGAACACATCCTCTACTGCTTCAAATGTCTGCCACCAATTCAAAATATCATGGAATGTGCTCAAAAGGCTGAAAATTAGAAGCATACTGAAGGACAGGTGACTGGAAATCCTTTCTTTGGGGGGATCAGATATGAATTTTATAAAAATCAACCAAGGTTGTTAATATGTCAAAAGAGAATAATATGATGAAGCTTAGGAGATCATTAAAATGTAAAATAAATATGAAATACAAATTTCAGTGCTAGAAAACAAGCTAATGAACCTAAGAACTTAATAAATTCAACAGCACTTTAGACTTAGTCAAAAAGATTAATGAGCTCAATGACCAGTCCACATAAACGAAAAACAAAGAGACAAAATGAAGGTAATATATAAGAGACATATGAAACATAGTGAAGAGTTTAATCATTTTGTTGTTGTTGTTGTTGTTGTTGTTGTTGTTTTGGTACTGGGGATCAAACTTGGACCCTTGTGCTTCCAACATATGCACAGTACCACTTGAGCTAAATCCGTCCCACATGTATTGTTTTTTAAGCCTTAGAAGGAGATATAGAAAGTGCAACAGAGAAGGTAAATGAAGATATGGAAGGAAAGTATTTTTCCAAATTGATAAAAGCCATAACATTATGAATTTCATGACACATAGATTTTTAGCCTGAAAATCTTGGCAAATAGTATCATTTACTAAAGATAGCATGGGGTAGAAAAGGTATTGGTGGGAATGGGATTAGAGGAGTTGAAAATTCAGTTTTGGACATATTGTTTTTGAGATACCTACCATACCAAATACTCTAGGAAAAATGTTGCATAGATAATTTGACATATAACATATAACTGAAAAAAATCAGAACTGTAGTAAACTATTCCCCTTTACATTCCCTAAGAATCATTTCTCAGACTTTTATTTGAGATTAAACTTCATTAAACTGCAAGATTATTTGCCTATTTAATGTTACTTTGAAATCAAGACAGTGAAAATATGCTTAGATAACTGAAAAAAATAGCAAAACTAAATGTCTTTATGATATTTAGACTTAGGATTTCATTCATAATATTTAAAACAGATAAGATGAGCACATAAATTATCTAAACCTATAGGAGATCACTTAGGAAATGGGCATAAGGAACAGACATCTCATAACAATTTTAGTCCTAGTCATTCCGGTACTTAAAGAAGAGATTGTATCCCAAGATCTGGGAATGAGCACTAGTTGAGGTGAGAGAAAACTCAGGTGAGAGGCATGTCCCAGAAATTAAGTGAATGAAGGAAGGTTTAACCATCAATACCAGATGTTGCTGAAAGGTCAAGATGAAAACTGGTAATGGACCATTCGAATTGCCAATCTGGGATTCCCTGGTGACCTTGAGCTCTTTTGGTGGAGTGATAGGGATGAAATTGTGATTTGAATGGTTTTATGAAAAATTTATGCTTCTGGTAATGTAGCCTAAGTCATTCAGAATAACTTTTCCACTAAGACAGCTGAAAAAAATTTATTTTAAATTTCTGAAAGCAACAAAAGGCTGACAAAATATTGAGTAACTGCAGGAATACAATGCAAGAGGAGCTATAAATCTAGAGAAGATGTCTGAATTATGGGGTGATTCTTTCCAAGAGACAATTTGTTAATATGAAAGGTGTGACCAAAAGGATGAGCTGTACTTCTAGAGGTTGCAGAGAAATGACAAGCCTACACTTTAGTTCAGGGCTGCCACGGAGAGTCTTGGTAACCCCCTCACGCCTTGGGTGAGCACCTTGAAGAGCTGCACATTAAAAAGAGGGCAGAAGCAGAACAGTTTTGCATTGGCATCGCCTCTGACTTATCTTATAAATCATCCCTAAGACCAAAAAAGCTCCACACACTGAAATTAGAGGGAAATGTTTCTCATTTGTTACTGAACTCGTGTGCTTGACAGACAAAAACAAAAACCAAAATTCTCTTGGATAGATGCGCTAAAGTAAAGTATTACAGGTAGTCTCTAGATGTAAATATAGCTGCTCACTGTTAAAATCTTTAAACATTTGAAGTGTTTTGTTTAAATATAGGGTCTCACTTTGTAGTTCAGGCTGGCCCTGAGCTCACTATGTAGCCCAGGTAAACCTCGAAGTCAGCAGTCCTCCTGGTTTTGCCTCCAGAGTGCTGGGATTACAGGCGTGAGCCACCACGCCCGGCATTACGGTGTGTGGTGCCAGGGATTGAATTTGGGACCTTGTGCTTGTGAGGCAGATCCCAGAACCACTGAGATAAATTCCTGGCCCATGTTTGAGTATTTTTGAATATTTAAAAAGAAGTAGTAATCAATGAAGGGAATTGACTATGGAAGAAACTGTATCATCTTTGGTTTCAGACAATGCACCTTTGCCATCATTCTATGGACAGATGGTTTGCATCCCCCTAAAATTCATGTTGAAACTCTACCACGATATGATGATAATAAGATTGAGCTTGGGGTAATTAAACCATGTCACAAGAGGGATATTGTCTTGCAGAAAGACATGACAGAGCTTGCTTTTCTCTATTTTTGTTCTTCATAATATGAAAACAAAAGAAGCCAGCAGTGTGACCCACAAGAGTATACTCACCAGGTGCTGACCTGCGGACACCCTGAGCTCAGGCTTCCCATTTCCACAACTAGGAGACATAAATTTCTTTTGGTTATGAGCTTCCCAGTCTGTGGTTCTTTGTGACAGTAGTGAACTCATACACCAGGCAACACAACCTGCTTTCTGTCATTAGAAGTTAGTTTGTGGGGCCAGGAATTTAGCTCAGTGATTCTGGTGCTTGCCTCTAAGTGCCAAGGTCCTGGGTTCGATCCTTAGTACAAAAGAAAAGAAAGAAAACTAGCATATAAGGACTATTTCTGAACTTCTCATCCTATTTTATTGGTGTATACCAATAAAAAACTACACTGTCTTAATTATTGTTTCTATATATTAAATATTCAAGTTATGTGATACTTTAATCTTGTTCTTTTTCAAAGTTGTCCTGACAATTTTAACTTCAAATGCTTTTTTAATTAGAGATATGCTTTTATGAAAAATGTGCTGATAATTCTGTTGGGACTCTGTTAACTCTCTAGGTAATTTTAGGAGGAAATTCCTTATTGGGAATATTTACATCTCTGAGCCACAAACAGAATATCTATATTTATTTAGATGTCCTTTAATTTCTTTCAGAAGTAGTATGTAATTTTTAGTGAGTTGGATTTATACATTTCAACAGACTTATCCTTACTATTTTCTGTTTGATACTTTGTTTATATGCCTTTTTACCAGAGCAGAAATAGCTAACTTTTGAATAACGATCATGTATCTTGCAACCTACCTTAGCTCTCTTACATATTAATACTAATTTCTTTTAGTGATTGTGGTATCTATCCACAGAGATACTTACTTTTTTCCAGACTGGATTTCTTTCTTTTCCTTTGTCTGTTTGTTTGTTTGTTTGTTTGTTTGTTTGTTTGTTTTGAGATAGGGTCTCACTTTGTAGTTCAAGCTGGCTCTGAGCTCATTATGTAGCCCAGGCAAGCCTCAAACTCAGCAATCCTCCTGTCTCTGCCTCCCGAGTGCTGGGATTACAGGCATGAGCCACCACGCCCGGCTATTTATTTATTTTTTCACTGGCTAGTGTATCTCATGCAATGCTAAATAGAGATGATTAAATAGAGATGCCTCATCTTTGATCTTAAAATAAATTAATCTTTCACTCTTAAATATGATTATTTTTAGACTTTGAAAAGCCTCTGAAAAGGAAGTCCCATTTTAATCCTATTTTTTCTGAGAAAATAGAGGTTGTATTTGTATAGTTTGTCTGCATCTGTTAATACAGTTGTGTGGCTTTATGTTTTAATTTAACTGATATAATCAATCACTTTGATTTTATAATCAATTGTTAGATCAACATTATATTCTCTCTCTTTTTTTTTTTTTTTGAGACAGTGCTTGTTTTGTAGTTCAGCCGGCCCTGAGCTCCCTATGTAGTCCAGACAAGCTTCAAACTCACAGCAATCCTCCTGCCTCTGTGTCCAGAGTGTGCTTGGATTACAGACTTGAGACACCATGCCTGGCATTGTTGTATGTGGGACTGATTACTGGTGGGCGTGAGTCACCACACCTGGAATTGTTTTATGTGGTTACGGGGGACTGAACCAGGGACCTTGTGGTTTCTAGGCAGGAGCTGAAACCACTAGGCTAAATCTCTGGGCCCAACATTATATTCTTTAAATAGGCAATGATCTGTCATGATGCATTAGTAATTTTATATTGAGTTTGATAAAATTTTGAAAATATACTTTGCATCTGTGTTCATGAAGGATATTAGTTTGTAGTCTTCTTTCCTTTTTTTCTCACTCTAATTTCCTTCCCCCTTTCTTTTTCTTCCTGTGAAAAGAGAACACACCGCAATTGTAGATGTAGTGTTGTAAAACTATCTATTGAAATAAGTTGTTTCATATTATTCAAGTTATCTGTCTTTACTAAACTTTGTCTACTGCTACTTTATTATTTTTCTCTGGTTAAAATTGTAAATTCATTATTTTTTCTTAGATTTCTCAGACTTTGCTTCATGAATTTTTTTCCAGCCCTCTTGTTAAATACATGAAAGTTTAGAATTGTAAAGCTTTTTCCTTTGACAGCCAACTCAGAAATACACCTGACTCACCCCACTCCTCTGAGAACACTTCTCTGTATGACAGACTAGAAATGCTTTTCAGTCAGTTGAAGCAACCATCACAGGTCTTACCTCATTGGTCTTTTGCTCTATGGGGATCAGTGTGCTAGTGTTCAGTGTTTCCTTGTGTTCAGGGTTTTGAGAGAGATTTTATTGTTCATGTGTATTTTTCTATTTTTCTTCAATTATTTCAAGTAAGAATATAGATGTGATCATTTTGCCTGGCAGGAATCCAATAAATTATGAGGGATCAAGGATATGTACTATAATTTATGTAATAAGAATTAATAAAATATTAAAAAATCAAATTTCTAAAACAATAAAGAAACTTCAGAAAAAGAAATAATTAGCCTAAAATATGGCAGGAATGTGGTGAAAAAATTAATAAGAATAGACAAAACAACCATAGTGAAATGGTAGATGTAAACCCAAATATTTAATAATTACATTAAAATTAAATATAGTGAGTTATGCAATCAAAAGGCAAAGTTAATACTGGAGTAGATAAAAATTAATAATGTGTTGCCTTCTAGAATGACAATGGAAAACAGTATAAAATAGTTTAAAAAATTAAACCATGGAAAAGAGATATACACAGTTGAACTAGCAACAACAACTAAAAAAAGTGAAGCTACATTAGCAGCAGACAAAATTGAATTATAGGACACAAGGCAGAAATTACTACTAGGGATAATGGAAGGCATTTCTTATATAAGAACAAAAGTTGAAAATACGTGAGTTAAGCATTTAACTTCACCCAGTTAGGCAAATTATTTCAATTTAATACAAAAGGAAGAAAATAATGAGGTAAAATCAGACATTATTGAAAAGTAATACAAAAATATCTAAAAGACCCATAGTTACTGATGAAATTAATTTTGTGACTTTGAAACTTGAATAATAACTATAAAAAGAGAAAAACTGAAATTCCCCAAAACCTCCTAGACTAAATGAATCATTTGCAAAGTCTTCCAAATATATAGGGAAGAACTAGCAGGTGAACTTTCCAAAGAATTGAAAAAGATGGAACACTCTTCAACTAATTTTTGTGAAGGCAGAGTAACCTAATATTCCAGTTGGACAAAGTTCTTTTAACAAAAAGATAATTTAGATTGCTATTACTCAGCAAGAGCAAAGGAAACATTTTGATCAAAAGAAATATAAACTGAGGAGCCAGAGATTTAGCTCAATGGTTCCAATGCCTGCCTAGTAAGCACAAGGTCCTTGGTTCAATCCCCAGTAATCACATACAACAATAGCTTGTGTGGTGACTCACACCCACCAGCAATCAGTACCACACACCACAATGCCGTGTGTGATGGCTCACACCTAAAATCCTAGTACTCGGGAGACAGACACGGGAGGATTGCTGGGAGTTTGAGGCTTGCCTGGGCTACATAGTGAGCTCAGGGACAGCCTGAACTACAAAGCAAGACCCTGTCTCACAAGAAAAAAAAAAAGAAAAAAAAAAGAGGAAAGAAATATAAGCTGAACCCAACAATACATAAATTAGACAATACATTAAAACTAAACTGGATAGATTCCAGGAATTCAATACCAGTATAATAATGCAATTGCAATGCAATTTGGACAATGTATCAATGAGTTTTCTTTGTTAATGGAATAAAGAAAAAATATTATATGATAACTTTGGTATATATAGGAGGAAGTTTAATGAACTTTGCATTAACTTATGATAAATATGCCCAGCAAATTTGGAATAGAAAAGAAACACCTTCTTTATAAAATGGCTGCTGCTAACATCGCACCATGGACCATATGATCAACAAGAGTCGGCTGAATGAGGTAGCTACCAAATACTTTGTTTCAAATTTAGGAGGAAATACAGGACTCTGCTCAAGGAAGACCAATTCCTGTTGTGCTCTCTTTAGGCCAGACAGCACCTAGAACACTGCACTGGTTTGTGAGGAGAGAGGGCCCTCTCCTGGACTAGGGACATTGATAAACTGGAGGAGAAGCTGGGTGTGGCTGCACATGTATGTAATCCCAGCACCTGGGAGGCTGAGGCAGGAGGACTGTCATGAGTTCAAGGCCAGCCTAGGTTACATAGTGAGTTTGAGGGCAGACTGAACTACATAGCAAGACCCTGTCTCAACAAAACCCCCAAACAAAATAGAAAAACCAAACAAACTTGGAGAGGCCTCAAAAAGATGGTTAAAACCATGAATCATGACAAAGAAGCAATGATGAAAACAACTAAGGAGAAAGTGGATTTAACAAGTAGGCAAAGTTAAATGGGAAGAGGGTCTAAATGTCCTGTATTTGAAAAGCGTAACGAGTACAAGAAAACAGTGGTTAAAGATAGATGCACCTAGCCAATCTACAAGGAAGAACACCTTAGCGATTAAGACTCTTTGGGAATGAGAACCATCTGAGACTTCAGCAAGGATATTTCAGAAAGGACTGAGATGAATAACACTTAAGATGCCTTTTAATTTTATTATTAATTCTTTAATTCAGAAAATAGAACTTCAACATTTTTTTGTCATTGGTTTACAAAAGGGCACTGCAGGTTTACACTATGATGCTCACGGTGGCAAGCACAGTCTCTTCAACACAGTTGTTCTGTACCTCATCTCTGAGTGTTGTTGGAAATCATGACCTCTGAAATAATTTCCTAAGGACTCTAGCTCTGTCACCGTAATATTGCAGATAGTACTTAAAATTCTTTTGCACAGCTTCTCCTTTTGGAGTCAGGATACTTAATGAACAGCCCACGGAAGTTGGTTTGGTTTCTCAACACCCCTGAATTGGCTCATGACTCCTTGAACTCTTCTCATCCATTATACTCGGTTTACATATCACATTTCTTCTCCAGAGACTGGTTTTTACTTCCAAACCGCCTTCCTTATTTTTTTCCCACCTAAAACATATTTTAAATTCAGTAATTGCAAAATGTAGTGTTGAAATGAAACTTCCCAGCTGAATTTCTTGAGAGCCACTACCATGTTCATGTATGTTTCAGAACTCCTTGCTTTCATATTTACTGTCGTTTATTTGACCCATGGTCAATTAAAAGTGCATCTGGTTTCTGTGGTATAGCAATACCTCATATCACTATTAATTTGGTTTCTATGTTAGTTCTACAAAAATGTTTAGATGGCTGTAGTATTTTGATAAAGAATTTGAATTCCTCTGTTTCTTCCTCCAAGCCGTCAGTGGTTCTTTGCAAGCAAAGGCTTTGTTAGCTCAGCAGTGAAGGAGCCGTAGCCACGAACCAAGGTCCTAGTCAGAAGCCCTTCATGGCTCTGTTGGAAAACTGCTGTCATGTTTTAGCTCTTTAGACACATTTAAGCATTGAGACAATGGCGAATAAAGGTAAGCAAACTTCCGTCTGAGATCTAGCAGTGTGTCAAAGGATTTATACATATGTTTATCTCCTCTTTCTAATTATGTTCTTATTATATTTCAAATACGCTGGAAAGATGCTTAAGAAAATCATAACATTCCTCTTTAAATACGCTGGAAAGATGCTTAAAATCATAACATTC
Organism: Thryonomys swinderianus; assembly: GCA_004025085.1. Classification (NCBI taxonomy): domain Eukaryota; kingdom Metazoa; phylum Chordata; class Mammalia; order Rodentia; family Thryonomyidae; genus Thryonomys; species Thryonomys swinderianus. Next base: position 1,087 of record PVIC010002725.1, on the reverse strand, counting down.
CTCTTTTAAATAATTTTATTTAAGCAAATAGATGTTTATTACTTTATGGTTAATTTTATTTTTAATATAGAAATATTTAATAGGGATAGAATAATTATTTAGTTATTCTTTTAGATCAGTTAGCATTTTTTTTGTGTGGTACTGAGGATCACACTCAGGCCCTTGTGTGTCCAAGGTTGGCGTGGTACTGCTTCAGCTAAATCCCCAGCCCACAGTAAGTGTTTTTATGTACTCAAAAATTTCAATATTGCCACAGGACCATGAGTAGTCTTATGAAATCCGTCCTATTGTATTGTTAAATTTGTCTGAAAATTGTATTAATTATTTGAATGTATGCCACCTTAAATGGTAAATCTTGTGTGGTGCATAATATTTTAAACAACATACATATAACCTATCAAATTTTATTTATAAAAATATTGATACTGAAAGCTCTTAGATTTTTGCAATATTAATCTTTGAAATTTGCACAGAATGAAATATTCAAATGTCTAAAGGCAGGTATTTTAGTCACTTCCTATTTAGAATTTAACAAACTAGTTCATAAATATCTGTACTATAATGGAGTTGCATTTATATAATAAATTACAAATCATGATAGAAAAGTCAACCAGGAGGATCTCAGTCTGAAAGGTGTAGGTATTTTATTATAATCCAATATGATGTAGAATTTGGAATAACACTGAGTTTTTTCTTTTCTTTTCTTTACTTTTTTTTTTTTTTGAGGTTCCTTCCAAAGGAAGTTGTTAGAAATGTTGGAAGAATTAATTCTGTTATAGTCCTAGAATCTGTATCCTTAGAACTATAGTATTTTTTAAATTTTAGAGTCAGAAATTAGGAGTTGAGGGCAGGAGGGTTAGCTCAGTGGTTCCAGCGCCTGCCTCGCGAGCACAAGGTCCTGAGTTCAATCCCCGGTAACCACATACAATGCTGGGCGTGGTGACTCACGCCCACCAGCAATCAATACCACATCCCACAGTGCCGGGCGTGGTGGCACACACCTGTAATCCCAGCACTCGGGAGGGGAGGCAGAGACAGGAGGATTGCTGAGTTCGAGGCTTGCCTGAGCTACATAGTGAGCTCAGGG